>CAJVPK010000700.1:0-23585 GCA_910592015.1 Diversispora eburnea | reverse complement strand
CCAATTTAATAATCTAGGTCCTCTGAAAATAATAAAAACTTGACCTAACTACTTGAAAACTAGTAGAAATAATAAAACAAACAAAGTATACCTACCTTTAGTTCTATAAATTCCTTTTAAACTTTGAAATTACTTTTTTTTCTTGTCTATAATCTAAACTCTAGATCTATAAACGGTACTGCGCCACCTGATTTAATTATAAAAACTGAACTAAAAATAATTAAAACAGTAGTTAGTACCTGTATACATGAAGAAACAATAAAATAAATATTACAATATTCCTGCTAACCTTCCTAAACTTTGAAATATCTTGTAATTTTGGTTTATTTTTAATCTTACCAATCTATAATAAAAATAGCCAATTTAATAAACTTGTAATCACTAAAATCAAAAAAAAAAACTATAATCACTGAAATCAAAAGAAAAAATCTACTATTATTTATGTCAAAACTCGATAAAAATAGATATTAGTATGTAGACATAAAAAATAATATTAAAACAAATTTATTTGTTTATTTTTATTATATACCACAAATCACCTGATCCAACCATCTATTGTAATAAAAATAAAATGGTCATGACACAAATTTTGACCAATCAAATAATTTCGGTAACCTTAGCAGCCTAAAATAATAATAGCAATCGAAAACAATAATAGTAGCTAAAAATAATTTTGGCAACCGAAAATAATAATGATAGTCAAAAATAATAATGGCAGCTAAAATTATTTTCAGCATTTTTGAATTTTGAAAAGTAATGTCAAAAATATTTTCAGCTACCATAATGCCGCTATACCGTAATTCTGGCTTAATTTCACTACTATCTATATATACAGATAACAATAGCTAACTTTCAGTTCTTGTTAATAAAATACTTTGTGATTTGCCTTATAAATAATACTCTTGTAAATTATTATTTATACCATTGTAATTTCTTAGTGAAATTCTGTATTATTCCTTGGTGGAATACTTAAACCCTTGTTAAATTACACCTTACTTTGTGATCTTGGTATATTGTTTTAGTGTTATAATTTTCTACTTAGTGTTAGAAATTATGAGTTTAGTTTAGTTTAGTTATATTCTTTGTGAATAGTTTAGTCAAACCTTTATAAAAATCTCATAGCCTTACTTTTTTTTTTTTTTTTTAAAAGTTTTGGCGAGGCTTTGCCTCAAATTTATTGACTAAAAAAAGAGAAAGTCTCCTACATTAATATTACATAATATAAGATACACAACTTATTCTAGTAACTAACGAAAAAATGAGACTCAGACTAATTCGTATTGTCAATCCTAAGGTTGACACGAAACACACCTGCAACCTACCGCCATTATATTAGATGATTTCTAATACACTCCTTATATATTGACATGTGTATAATACAATATCAATAATTTTAACTTCAATTATTAAGAAGTATGAAAAATGATATATCAATTGATTTCTCTTTTAAAACTTTTTTACATAATTGTAAAATAACTAAAAATATCAATGTTTTATAATAGTTATAATTCTAACTCATTTAGCTTATTTAATGTTAACAGAATTAACATAATTAACAAACCAGAATCAAATGGTGTACATTTTTTAACTTTGTTTCAAATCCTTTGAAAGTAGGCTGACAGTACATTTTATTGTAGATAGTGTCAATACTTTCATTACTTCAAATCAAAAATAAATAAATATTGCAACTAATATTACATATCTAATTTTTTTTACTAACTAAAGTCATTTCCTTGTAATGATAATATTTATATCATAAACTTGATGAAGAATTAACAAAGCTTTATAAATTATGGTGAAAAGAGGACAATATACACTAGTCAAATACAAAAGAATCACTGTAATTCCTATACTATAGATTAGCTAAAAATCAGTAACAATTGACTGTCCTATTGCATCCTATATTATAAATCAGCTAAAATTGAAATTCCTTTTCATTATGGCATATCTTTTATATGGAGCATGCTGCAACAAAACCAGACAAAGTAAACATTAATATTACCAAGTATTCAGAGATCAAAATTTAGTAATGTGATATTAAAATCTTTCTTTTGTTATCCTCTTAATATTAGGTGATATATAGAGTTACCTCTATATATAAAAATATTAATATAAAACTAATTTACATTAGGTCTACTATGGAACCTAAGAATTACAGCACCATTAGAAGTATTTTAAAGAAAGAACAAGGTGAAAAAATTGCTCCTTACATTTTCAAAATAAATGATATTCAGACACTGGAAGCTTATCTAAGAAAAGAAAGAATTACTTATGAAATTTACCAAGAAGAAAGAGTTTTCAAAAGATTGTATGAAAATTTTAACCAAGAATTAAGAAAGAAAAGAAAACTGACAGAATAAAGTTAAAAAAATAACAATTTGTTTTCTTTTCAACTCTTTTAATTTTTAATTACTTATTTTACTAATCAAGTTTACTCTTCTTTTTTCTTCAGCTTTTTCTTGTTATTAAATCAATCAAATATCACCAGAACACTTCTTTTCTATATTTTCAACTTATTTTCTTTTAAATAATATCAACTATCACAAAAAATATTCAAGCGGAAACAATAAAAATTACTCCCACCTAAATAATTTCTATCCATTATCCATTATCGTCTTCTTCACTTCCTCCATTACCTTCAGCATCTGCAGGACCATTTCATCAAGCGACAATATTTTCTCAATAAATAATAGCCAAAACAATTGCAGTCACCGTAGCAAAAAGACCTAGTTCAGACCCTACCGCTCATGGATTTTTTCAACTTCATCAAGAAGATTGAGAAGTTTCTTTTTCCTTAGGTTCTTCTGTTTTTGAAAAACTATGATTTATCCCTCCCAATTTTTCACTGTAATACAAACTAATAGCCTCCTCGGTAAATTCTCCTTTATCATCTTTTTTGTACTTGGAACTATCTAATACTTTGTCACCATCTTTGGCAGCTTTCATTTCCGTAAGGGTGGTGTCTTTTAAGGAACTATCCGCAACTAATTCCTGCGAAGCAATCGTTCCAATCACTATTTCCGGATCTAAAGACCAGAACCAATCTAATTTTTGTTGATCAGGAACATTGTCCGTTGGGAACTTTGGTAAGTCTGGTTTAGTGGATAAGTTTTCTTTTAAGTACTTGACAAAGTCAGGCTTTTTAATTTTTGTACCACTACCATTAACTTTATCGGCTATTTTCTTAATCTCCTCAGCATCTCCTTTAAAATTAATCGAACTAGGGTAACTTATTCATTTTTGTGTGGAATCACTAAAAATATTAGTTTTCATTCCGAAAGCAGCTTTAAGATCACTCGGAGTAATTCTTACTTCGGTTGGAGTTGGAACTTTATTTAGATAATTAGTAATTTGTTCCAATTCATTTTTTTCAGTCACAGTTAAATCATCAAATAACTTCAAAGTATTTTTAATCTTGGTGAGATAACTTCTTTCAGTCTCTTCACTATAATATTTACCATCATTCTCCTTTCAATTCTTTAATCTTTATACAAAATTATCACCAAGTCTTTTTCAAATAGTGTAAGGAGCCAATATACCTCCCCTTGTCTTTTCTTCATTATCCAAATTTTGTCGTAAGGCAGTTACATTGAAAGTAGGGTCAGCGGGATATGAACTTTCTCATTTTTCTACTAAACTTAAAACGCTTCTTAAGAATATCATTTCTTTGAAACTCTTGTCAGTTTTAGCATTGAGGACTCTAAAGGTATCTTTCAGACCTTGCATCCGTCCAGTTTTGGCAGTTTTTGCTAATTTTTGGGCATTATCTAATTCTTGTTGAACTTTAACTAGTTTAGAACTAATATCATTTCGTTTAATCCATTCATCACCAAGTTTTCTACCATTTTCTTCTAAACTCAATCTTTTAGCTTTAGTAACAGTATTTCAGCCATCTCAAAGGTTAATTATATCGTTAGTAACTTTACCCTTGTCGATATCTTCTCCTTGTAATACCAAAGCTTGATATTCACTATATTCACTAATTCTACTTTTTAATTGGTCATAAGTCAAAGCCTTTGCTTTCTTTTTGTAATATTTAAGGGTTTTCTGAGCTTCCAATGCTATATTTCAAGCAATTGAACCCACTCCTCTCCAAGTTTATCCACATCAATTAAAGGTTTTCCACTTGTATCTTTTTCATTTCTGATTAAACTACCAATATATTTCTCATAATTATCTCTAAGTAAATAACGACTAGTGGGGGTTGATTCTTCAGGAACTAATTTTTTCTCATAAACAGATATTGGCTCTTCACGAACTCTTTCATAGTTAATTACATCTTTACTTAATATTTCACTACGGGCAGAAAAATCAATAGTTTCATTATTATTATAAACTTGTCAAAAAAAACTCTGGTATTTTTCCATTAGCCCAAGTTAATTCTTTCTTTTCGACAGGAAAAGGGGCTCTGAGTAAATTTGCACTTCCGCCATCAATAACATAATTCTTTGTAGTAATACTATTATCAGCCCCTCTTCAATAAATATTATGAGATGTATCTAAACTCTCATTATTACTAAATTGCAAACAACTATTATCACCTATTTTTAAGAAAGGACTATCTTTGTAATTGCTGCCTTTGGGAAATAAAGCATTCATAACATAAAAAAGGTCACTGATATATCTTCTTCCTTATTTTGCATCCTTCGCCGATTTTAAACTGATTGTTTTTCCACCTGGAGTTACGTTATCATTAATAACGCCAATTAAATTTTGATTACCGCCATTCTCAAATACTATTTTTCAACCGATGACTCGATCAAAAGCATCTTTAAACTTTTTCTTATCATTAGCATTTCAAGTACAATCTGAAGAAGAAATATAATTAAAAAGTTTAGTTTTATCTACATTTTTTAAAAGAGTTCAAATTTGACCCGGTAAATCATCACCTAAGTAAAGTGGATGAGTATAAGGTTTACCATTACCACTATAACCCGTTTTGATGACTGATCCATAAGAAGTGGCTGAAGCTGGAACACTAGGTTTGTTAATTTCTTCTTCATAACGTTCATTAAATTTGATTATACTTTCAATAAATTTACGACTATTTGATCCAACATTTTTAAGATCATCTTTCAACTTGGTGACAAGTTTATCAACGTTAGTTTCTAAATTAGTTTGTTCATCCAGTAATTTTTGATTATATTTTGCTTGTAATTTTTTTATTTCTTTATCTCTTTCATCTCCTTTATCACTCAAATTTTTTAGTTTAAGCAGTGCGGCTTCAACTTTAGCATCAAATTCAGGTTCAGATTCAGCAAATAAAGCATCATCAAATTGACTAATAACTTTATCAACTGGTGTATCACTTCCAATTAGGCTAACTACTTGATAAGGAACAGAATTACCTTTTTGTTCTACTAATAAAGCGTTTAACAAGGCTTTTCCCTCAGTAGTTAAACCCATTGTTTCAGTTTTCACTTTACTTTTAGATTGGTTTCAATGGTTAAGTAAATCAGCGGTGTTTTGAAGTAAAGTTTTATCCAAAGTATTATTTGGTTTTAAGAGGTCGCTATCAAAGATACTTTTTTCCTCTGGCTTAAGAGGTCCTCCATAATAATTTAGATCCTCCTTGGCTTCATTTTCTGTATTAATATTGTTTTTGTTAAATGTCATGGTTTTTTATTCTGTCTGTTTTTATTTTCTTTAATATATATATAGTATATTTTAATTCTTTATTACTTTAAAAAGCAGAAAAGTTAACAATATTCATTAAAAAAAGATTAAAGTACTTAATAACGATAACAACAGGTAGCAACTAGTGAAATAATAAAGGTAATTTGATTTAAACATTTTATTCATTATCATTATGAATTGGTCTAGGACAAGTAATATCTTTAAATTCATCTCTAACAAATGGACGAATATTATGATAAAGATACTCTTGTCTTTTGTAATCTAATGGAGGAGGAGTTACTATTAAAATGGAGAAAGATTTAATTTCTTTGATAATTTCAGAAACACTTACCTTTCTGGTTTTCAATAAATTAAATTCAATAAAAACACCATTAGCAACCATCTGCGCTTTGATAATTCCAGGTTGAGTTATTTCAAAGAAAAAATGCTGATATTTTTGCAAACCATTCAGTTTTTTAAAGAAAATCCCTAATACGGAATTCAGATCTAAGTATTGAAAACCTTTTCCATTGCCATAACACTGGGCTTTGTTTAATCCTGCTGTACTCGATCTTTTTACAACTTCAACAATATGATCCACACAATCTACGGTTGTCTTTCTATAGAGTTTCTTAATCAATCCAAAACTACCATCACACTTGAATTTAGTTTGTCCAGGTACCATAAAATTTAACTCGATACTTTCATAATAGCCGCAAATTACTAAATATAGATAAAATCAAATAGTAGCATTATTTTTATTCTGTCCTCCCGCATTATCACAAGTAATCTTTAAATACTTTTCACCTCTATTTAATCTCTTAATCCCATCGAATACTATGCTTAGTGTGCCATTAGGACTTTTTCTTATAATTTCGTCTTCATCAAGAACGTAATTAATTTGTTCGCGTACTGCTTCATCTTGAATACCAAATAAATGCACTTTACGTGGACTAAGATAATAAATTTTACTTACCTGTTGATCGGAATGGGGAACGTGAACGTTTTGTGCTCAATCGTAACTGTAATGAGCAGTAGCATCAATGCTACAATAATCAGCTTTACTTCTTGTTATAAAATGCTCATCTACCAATTTTCTCTGTTGTTCTGCTAATTTCGTATTTTTGTTGAAATAATTTCTTTCTAATTTAGCCTTAACTAAATGTTCTTTGTACTTTTTTAATAAATCTTTCGCTTCTTCTTCCTTACGAGCATTATACTGTAAGCCGTTCCGAAAATGTTGGCACGTATCACATAAATCCGTTCGTGGACTCATGATTTGAATATAAGGAATTAATTGGTGTCATAACTTGCAAAATGCATCGTATTTTAACAATTTTAACGTGCTATCGTTTTCGGGACCTGCAATAAAATCACAATAGACCAATTTGTAACTAGTTTCGCCTGGTAAAAGCGTAAGCGATTGAGTAATGCGATTGACGTTTCTACCAGGACTTGGTAGTCCATGAATTTCAGCATAGTTTTCGAGAAAATTCTTCACGGAAGTAGCAATGGTTATGTCAATGGTTATTTTGGTTTTCCATCGTGGCACTCGTTTTATGTTACCATGAACGCGCGGTATTATACCATTCGTTGCTAGATGATTTCTGACGTTTTCCAAATGAGTGCGACCAATTCCCAACATATTGAGATACGTTTTCTGACAAAGAGGTGTATTGCGATCTCAATAATAAAAAGTTCTCTTATTAGTACGCGTTTTCTTTTTAAGACGTCAGCTGGCAGTTATTTCTCCACCATTCATTGCCTTCAGCTGGGCCATTAAAAAATATATCTTGTTCGGATCTAGAGAGAGCTTGAAACGCCTCACGTAATTCGGCAAACTTTTCTTTTGGAACCATTTGTGAACAATCACAATCGCAACCTACCTCCAAGAAATGCATTGCTTTTTCATATTCGGTGGAACCGCTGTAATTAGAATTTTTCATATACGGGTAATCCTATATATAAATTTTATCAAGATTGGATTTTCTATACTCCTTTATTTAAGCTCAGTGGATTCTACTCACAGATCAGAACTTGGTTATAATAAGCAGTTCATTTACTATAATGTGTCATGTTGATACAGGCATAAATAAACTGAGAGAATAAAGATAAAAACCGAGTTCAACATATGGAATGTATGACAGCAAAAAATCAAATAAAGGTTAACATTTTTGAAGGCAATCACGAGTGAAAGCAATAACAAATGCCTAATGATATGACTCAATCTTTTATTTATGGCATTCCTGGAACCATCTTATATGTTTCCTCTAAATTAACCAATCAACATAAAGCACATACATTTCATCTGGCCAAATATTTACCTACAAAGCAAGTCAGATTGTATAATGATGGGTAGAAAAAAAAAAGCTGCAAGAGGTATAACGGAGGTATTAAAAATTTTCTCATAATAAAGTAAGTCATGAGCTTTCTTAATTTCTCCACCCTCTTTTACATCTGGATGCCAGTCTAATAAATCAAATCGATTTATAAAATATGGGTATTTTGCCAATCCTTCCTCTCCAGCCCAGTCAAAATCAACTATCATAATCTGCTTTCCATCTTTCGAAATCATAATATTCGATATGCAAAGATCTCCATAAACATAATTCATCTTGTATAACGTGTTGGCAACTTCAGTAAACTAATACCTTTTATTTATGTATAATAATAACTACTCAAAATGAAAAACTGGACACTAATTGCACAGTAATGTGGTGCAGTAATGATCTACTTCGTTCTGCTCTCAAGACTCCAGCAATGATATGGTCAACATTACTATCAGACAAATTTAAAATATGTAGACCTCGCGGGAAAAGATCTAATTCGTGCTATTTTTAATTACCAATACTATTAAAAAACTTATAGACGTTCTCAACCCTTTCCCCTCTCTTTTGCAAAGCTTCATCAAAAGAACAAAAAAATATATTAGCCAACTAAATCTCAATTATACTATATTGTGCGAAAAAGTAACTTACAAGCAAAAAATTGACACTCTGGTCTGTTTTATTTATTAAATCATTAGTAATAAATTTGCCGTAGCTCTCGATCACAAACTTATGTAAGTTTACAAAATATTTAATATTTTCCGTTATTTCCAACAATGCCTTCCTAGATGATCTCTCATAAGAATGTTTAACTTTAGCATCAAATTTTTCTAACCACTTACCTTCATCAGTTATTTTCCACCTACTCACATCCTCAACAAACACAACAAGTGATTTTAGCTCTCCCTTCAACTTGCCTATTAATTCTGAAAACGACATTTTCTCTCCAAACTTAATAATTCCAATTATTTGACACAATCTGCTGTAGTCTTGAATAATTGCTTGACATGGATCGGAGTGAAGTTGCAACAGAGTTGCAAGGCCGAAATCAATAAGATAGAAATGGCCATTTCTCTGTATAACGTTTCGTATGGCCACATCTCCGTGTGTGTAACCACGGGCATGTATCTTTTCCAAGCACGATAATAGATCCAGAATTATTTGAACAATTGTGTAATCATCTATATTACCGTTATCAGAAATCCATGATTCCAGGGGTTGCCCCGCAAAATCAGTTAGTAAAGCCAGGGATCCTCCCGTCGTATAACCCTCGAAGAGAAGTTTGGGAACACAAGGGAGATCACCTAGGGCATGCAATGCTGATATTTCACGGTAAACTTGAGAGATTTTAGTGTCTTTGCAAACTTCAATCTTCAGATAAAAAAATGATCGATATGGTAAGTTTATTGTACATAGTATGAGACATTCTCAGGGATTAATTTACCTTCAAAACGGCATCCTTTATTCCATAATCACGTACTTGTGCCAAAAAAACTATACACTCTCTTCCAGTTCCAAGGTGAGATGTGATCTGCACATGGATATAATTTCCGGAGTTTAATCTGATATAGATACCCTCTTCAATGAAAGAAGCCAAGAGACTTTCAGAAGAAATTGATGACTTATTCCTATACATATATGTTTCATCATTATTTCGAGATTCTTTTTTTTCGCCAGAAGCTCTCATTGACAGGTCATTATGGTAATGATTAAGTAGACCAGCAATAAATGATGCCGTGTGTTCACTCCATTCATAATTGAGACTTTCCTCAAACTTCACTTTTAGGTTATTAATATCATTTAATATAAGTTGGATTCTCACAAATTGCCAAAGCTTCCCATCCGTTAAACATCCATAGAAAATGCTTGTTAGAGGTGGATCTGCTGAAAGGTATGCCCTGGCATATTTTACTAGTTGACCTTACCCTTCGCTTTTTCATTTAAATTATTCTTGATTTCCCAACCCAAACCCTTTGATAAATTAGGTGTGTTTTTTGTCAATTCTGAGTAGAAACCGACAGGGCCAATTATGATATCAAGGAAAACTTCATCTTCTTTTTGGCCGCCATTATCTCCAACTACAAGTAAATCATCTCCGTGTATCTGATTTACGATTTCATTGATTTCACTCACAACCTTCTTACAAAATGGTTGGTTTACATTAATTTCACTTAATCCTTGAGCAGGAGCATCACGGTATTGATTAAATACATTGCTTCCAGCCCCTCTTAGTGGTATTATATCCTCCTCGATTTGCCAAAGTTGGACGTCTCCATGTTCTCTCACATGTCTGTATAGAGAGACAGAATTTCTTGTATTGGCTAACTCAAGAAGGAATATCGTATATTTCAAATCCTTATTTTCCTGAATATATTGTTCTGAATAAAATGGAAATAGTTATGCACACGTTAAAAAGTAATGACGAAAAAGCAGTACGTCTACTCGCGTTGACTAAATTTATTACGACTCACTTACCGTTGGCAACTACGATAACGCAAATGTGTTTTTTGGGCGGATTTGACGATAAGAAGCAAGAAAAAAAAGTTAGCTAAAGTAGTACTTAATATCATTTAAATAGATAAGTAAATAAATGAAATGAAATGAATGGAAAATAATTATTTTTATACAATTTGTTCATTACCTTTCCCTTCTGCAAAGTCGGCTAATTTATTTTGTAAATTAATTACTTGGTCCCCCCACTTTTTCTTGTCCTTCTTCAATTCTTCTTTTTCTTTGTACAATCTGTCCACTTGTTTTTCCAACTTTGTCTGCTCTACTTCACTTAAGTTACCCTCCATTAACTCTATTTCCCACTCTTTCAACTTCTTTCCTTCATATTTCCCCTCTTCCCAGGCCTCCAACTTCTTCTCCGCTTTCTCCAATCTTTCTTCTACTTTCTTTAATTGTTGTCTAATTTCTTCGATTGTTGCATTTCGTGAGAATATTTTTCTCAATTTATGCAAAATTTCGACCAATGATAAAATTGATTGACATATGACTTAGAAATGAGTCGTAAGTATTCCTACATTATTACATCATCATTTTATCATCGTTTTTATTATATCTGAATATTTTATTGTAAATTGCTCAGAGAGAATTTCAATCGCCATTTCGCTCAATAAAAAAATTTAAATTTCGTGTGTATTTTTTTTATCGCCAGTAAATTTGTTTATTTTATTGAATTGATTTTTACATGTTTTATGTGAAGTAAGAAATCAAGAAAAAAAAATCTGCAATTCACTATTGAATGTAAGCATTTTTTTTAAAAAAATGTTATTATGGATGAAAATATTTATTATTAAAAGGACTATTTTTTTACCTGAAAATTAATTGAATTGGTGATATTTTATAATGTTCCAATATAAGGCAGAATTATTTACTTTCAATTTCAATGGGAAAAACAAAGATCTATAAACATATCCTTGAATGTAAAATTTGTTCAAACAAGAACATTTTTTTATTGATAAACAATGCAATTTGATGATTGTTAATTACATTTGCATAAAGGAGAATTTTCTTTGTCAATAAAAAAAATAAATCAATATTGTAATAATAAAATTATTTTCCTTCTAAGGATTTCTGCTTTTTGTCTTTTCTTAATGTTTATTATTTTTCTTTCTTCATGGTAAATTTCATATGTAATCTTTTCTTTTCTTAGATAAGCTTCCAGTGTCTGAGTATCATTTATTTTGAAGATGTAAGGAGCAATTTTTTCACCTTGTTCTTTCTTCAAAATACTTCTAATGGTGCTGTGATTCTTAGGTTCCATAGTAGATCTGATGTAAATTAGTTTCATATTAATATTTTTATATATAGAGGTAATCCTATACTAATCTTATATTCATCACATTCTAGTATGATAAAGTGAGCATTAAAATTAACAAGTCGATAAGTTATGAACAAGCACCATTATTACTTTTCAAAATGTCATCAGTCACATCACACTGGTCAATTTTACAGCCACATCACAATCAGCCTCTCATTCATATCACATAATAAAATGTTCACTTTGTCTGGTTTTGTTGCAGTATGCCCCATATTTGACCAGTGATATATTCACAAGCAAAATGGAAAGAGGCAATGTAAGTTGTTCTAATGTTGACTGAATATTTTACATATTACCAATTTGACTGATTACAATAAGGCTCCCATATGTGCTCACTGAAGGTGTAACTCTGGACAAATGTGAATGCGATATAGACAAGTTTAACATTTATGGTTTATAGAAATGGAAAGATTACAAAGTCATCATTTACTAGCTTCCATCAAAACCACATGAAACTTGCATTGGCACAATTACTTCAGAAATAATTAAGAAATGCATTTCTGTTAAAGGAACAAATGACAGAATTATAAATCTAGGAGTAACTAGTTAATTAACTATTTCAATCCTATTTTGTGATATCAAATTAATATTCTTTTTTTTTAAAGGAACTCGTGCTGATGATTCTGGAAAAGAAGTAGATACTTTACATTTCGATTTCAGAATGAACCATGGCCAAATATTGTTATACTATGGAAGCATTGACCATGTCTTTGAGAAGGTGAAAAATTACTGGCTAAGGGATTATAGTAATATGCATGATGCAATTAGTTATTAAAATTGATCCAATTTCTGAGAGCAGAATGCGCATGACAAGTAAATTATATTTTCTAAAAGTTTAAGTGACATTTTATTGCTTGTGTATTATTCTAAAGAATAAACCCATGTAGACATGGCATTTTTTTTCTAGGGACAGAAGAACATATCTTTCATATCGAACTCATGTAATGTCAAATATATCTTTTTTATTGATTTTTCAAATTTTTAATATAATGGTTTATTATTATTAGTTTGAGTTTGGCACTCATGATGGAGACGGAAATCTTTTGAATATTTCACAAGGCGTTTGCCTCATCAATATTTATTTGGATTGTCTCTACTAGCAAACACAAATTCCTCAAAATATTCTATTGTATTGGATTTCTTCTTTATTCGAGATGAAATTTTCTATGCATATGATATACAATATAACAGATAGTTTAAGAAACTAATTGCTTAGCATATTCTTATTTAGTATATAAAAATTTATGTAATAGTTTAGTATTGTAAGAGTATTAAAAAAGATGTCGGTTTGATTTTCTTTTAAATTTTAATCACATCGCTACTGCGCCAGCGACATCTGAATTTCTAAAATGCATATACAAAATTTACCGTGACTGAACAACGCTAAGGCAAGTGAGAAAATTAATTCTTTATTTTTCCAGGACATGTAATTTTCGCGATAGCCATATTTATCACTTATCCAAAATTTAAATCCGAAAAAATAATAAGCATAAGTGTTCAGCCACAATTCACGGTTCGTAGATAATAGGTGTATTGGCAAGTTAATATTTTTTTCATAATTTCGTGATCTAGATTGCTTGCATAAGTTTTCACGCTTTGTGTTAGATTTGTTGAATAATAAAATCATATACTTGTCCTTTCGCTTTTTTCTCCCTAACTTTTCCATTAGTCAACCATATTTATGAATCTTTTAGCGTAGAATTCGGGTAAATTACAATTTTTATTGATATATATATTTTTTTTCGATAATACAAATAAAATTTATTTAACCAGCTAAAAATAACGAGTAGATAGAAGAGGGCAGGAATAAAACATATATTAAATACCTATCGGCCTTTTGAAATTTTGATATAAATATAAATTGCAAAATTAACTTTAGATATTGCTAAAGGAATCGCATGTAATAGAGGAGGTGAATGCCTACCTGATAGACATATTAATGGTGACACCAATGCTTTGGAAATGTGCTAAAGGTCTGCTAAACTTAGTCGTGTAAAAATGATAAAACGTGGTGCCAATCTGTGCAGTTGAAAATCAGCGTACTTGAACGATTGAAGATATGCAACAAAAAAGGGAGATTCTTGTCTTGCAATCGAGTATATTAATATGCATAATTCTCTTGAATGGCAGTGTAAAGAAGGACATAAATGGAAGACTTCAGCGAATAATATTTTGTAAGGTACTTGTGCAGAAAATGTAGTACACTAGTTCAAAAATCTTTTATACCAATTGGAAGATCTAAAAATCACAATACAATATTGATATAGTACAAAATATTGCACAAGAACGAGGCGGTAAATGTCTTCCTACAAAATACGTCAATTCAGATTTTCCAGTGGACTCACCCTTCGTTAGAATAAAGAACAAAGGTTAATGGTGTGCACAATGTGCAGGCAACCTTCCTTGCGGTCTTATAGAAGCTAAGGAAATTGCTCACAATAAAGGAGGTATGTGTCTTTATAAGGAATATATAAATCTCTGTGTGCAATGGATGTGTAATAAGGGTCATGATCGCCTGTTTTAATCGCATAAAGCATTCTAAAACATGGTGTCCATAATGCTTAAATAAACGTGAAAGCTTATGTCGAGAAGTTATAACAAAATCTTGGCCCACCCTCTAGCATTTGCCGACCAGATTTCTTGAAAACACCAGAATGTCCTCGAGGATTAGAACTTGATATATTTTATCCAGAATATGGTTTTTCAATTGAAATACAAGGGCATCAACATGAAAAACACATCAAATTCTTCCATAAGGGGGATCCCAATAATTTTGTTAAACAGCAAGCACGAGATCAACTCAAGGATTGTCTTAAGGTATGTTTGGTATTACGAAGACCCATATGTAATTATTCCAGAGCATCTGCAGAATTGGGTCTCATTGAATAAATTATAACTTTAAATACTTTTAAATACTGAAAAACTCACAAGAAAATTTATATAACGCTACATAAAAATTAAATTCAAATTGTGGATACACTCATTTAATAACAGTTTTGAATAATGAAAATAAACATTGTAATAATTTCGTGCTCGACATATCCGATTAGTTAATTCTTATTAATTTTTATTCGTTTCGGTGACTTGATCTGCTGATCAAAATCTACTTGATTTGTCAAATAGTTCATTAACCGGTTCAATTAAGTCAGTACGAGTTAACAATTTTTTGTAATTCTTCAAGATTATATGAGCACAAAAAAAGTTCCAATTTTCCGTCACCATTGTTTCCGTTTCCATACATGACTTTTGTAATTAACCAAACACCTAACATTGGAATATCATAAATATTAAAATAATTAATAATATTCACACCTCTTCTTTAAAATTTGTTTTTATGAACATACCGGTTGAGACAATACATTTCGTTTCCACATAAGTCAGCATTATCATGTTTACGTTTCTTAGAATTAAGTCACATCAATGCATTCGCTTGCAACGTACTTTGACCAATAACTTGATTAAGGTCACCTCTTTTTGCTTCTGTTACACAGATAATTGTATCGTATCATCTACTTTAATTACCCAATCAATGGTCCCTTGCCATATTATTTTTCCACCAAAGGTAGATACTACACCACGTATTATTGGCTCAATGAATGCACAACGGGAGCCTCATTTGCACTATTGACAGGTGGACTCGTCTTATAATTTGTCAAAAGTGTCTCAATTGTTTGATTTCTAACATCTTCTGACGTAACCAATGTTTTTATCTCAATGCGTGATAATTCTAAGAAATTATCAGCTGTCAACCCGAAAAGATCCTTTCATTTTATGAAAACTGTATGACGAAAATGGTTTTTGTGCTGTTAAAAAATATATAAATTTAAAAGATGACATAGATCTGGCATAAATATATGAAGATCAACTTACAAGTATCCACAACTATTTCCAGATCTACTTGGGGCCCACCGGTATTCAGAGGATACTCAATAAATCTTCGTCAGTAGAAAAATTAATGATTTTACGTTCTGCTGCATCCTCCACTGATATGCGGTAGAAAGATTTCTAAATGTAGAAAGTCAAAGTATGATCAGACAAACCAAAACTCTCTTAGCGAAACAACTAATGTTGAGACACACTTCTTATTGTGATATGTTCATTCTCTGTCCTTCTGGAAATGTGAAATTTTCACGGAGTTTATCTTTCAAAATCTTCAAAGATATCATTTGCCGAGTTACCGTCCACTGAAAATTTATAGTCTTACGCGCATACGTAGAGCGCAAATGGATGTGTATATGTTCTTCCGATAATTCGGTGGAAAAATTATTATTTCATGAGAAATGGCCCTCCGAGCCTCTATTGTTACTACTAATAACAACGGAATTATCTTTTTTCTGGTTTTCATTCTCAATCCAGGCCTCAATTTAATCTAATGAGGTATTTGCGAGATTTTTTTTGATGTCTATAGAAACTTACAAGTGTAGCTGAACTGAGTTCAACTTCTTCAGATAGAACATTGTACATTTTTGTGGGGGATCGTTTTCCTTTTTTCTCCATTCATTAAATATATTTATAACTTCCACCCAGCTAAAAGGTTCACACGAGAACATTGTGATTATACATGAGATGGATTACAAAAAACGGTTCCTGAAGCTTTAGATTCTGTACCTTTAACTATGATTAGAAAATTTGTACAAAAATCTCAAAGATATATGGATGCATATAGAAAAGGTTTAACAGGAACCTTGGCAGAATATACAGTAAAAAATATAAATATCGTCAAAGAATACCTAATGAAATTTTTAATGATTTAAATAAATAGATTTGATAAAAAGAATCTTTTTTATGTTTTTATATATTTTACAATTTTTATTTTATATATAAATATACCTAATTTTGCTTATAGCTCCATCAAAAATAGTTAATATCTATCATCATTATCGGTTAAAATTTCTATTTTAAGTTTAGTCTTTAAAGTTGACCTTATTTTAAGGATAAAATTTTTGGTTATAGACTGGGAGCAATGTAGCATTTAATTGGTTAAAACAATTAAGACATTTTCTAAAATCAAGGATTGGCAAACATTCAAATCTCTATAAATTATAATAAATTTATTAAATTGTAATTAATTAATTGCAATTATTAAAACTAGAATTGGGATAATTAATGAATTAATTAATTATTATCCAATTAAAATAAATAAATCATCTCTAAAATATTATCAAGATATTATTATCTATTATCTCAATAATAAATTTATTTCACTAACCTCACGGGAGAAGATCTTTTAGAAGGATCCTTTAATTAAAATATTTCTAACAAATTACTCTATGCATGTTCTACGTATGGAAATTGAACTACTTATCCATGCTGAAAAAAATTATTTTAAATTCAATTAATTATTTTTTTTAATTGAATTAAAATTAAATAAATTAGAAATAATAATTAATACATTATATGATATTTTTAATAAATACATAAACTCATCGTTCCATTTTTTTTTTCGAAAGTTTTTATTTTCCAAACTTTGAGAAATTTTGGCATAACTATAAAATTCATCTTTACAAATGTTATCACTATCGGCGTAGGTGAATTTAAATTCTTTTGCTATTTGAATTTAATTAATTAATTAATTAATTAATGTTTAATACTGGAAGTGATGACAATTTTGTAAGTAAATAGTTAATGATATTTATATAGTAGTAATTAACCTACCTTTTGCTTATTAGGAAATTGCTTTACGAGTTTTTTCAATTGACCTAAGTTAACGAATCATTAGTTGTTATTTCTTCGGATGATGCCTTTGTTAATTGTTGTTAAATTGTTGTTGTGATTGTGTTGCAAGTTGCTGTCGATACATTAAATTCGAATTATGTTGCCTTGTCTGTAAAGAATACCTTTTGCTTATTTGGAAATTGCTTTACGAGTTTTTCTATTGACCTAAAGTTAACGAAGCATTCGTTGTTGTTTCTTGATGATATATTCGTTAATTGTTGCTGTTTCTTGATGATACATTCGTTAATTGTTGCTGTTTCTTGATGATACATTCGTTAATTGTTGCTGTTGTAATTGTTGTAATTGTAGTCGCGTCGTTGGAAGTTGTATTGGTTGCGTTGTTTGTGAACGCGATGCAGTTGCAGTTGTGAAAGAATCTATTTCCTTTTTCTTCCAAAAAACAATTTATATAATATGGTAAAATTAATAATAAAATTTGGATGTACTTGTTAAAGTATTTTAGAGACGGAGTATTGACGTACTACTTTACTCTTCACAAGAATAATGTTAACGCTAGTTTTGTGTAATTTCTCCTTTAGGATTTGAAGTAACACTTCAATTTCTATATTAGATAAATAATAAGTCGTAATAAGTATTTAGGTCTTTCTTTATACGAAAAAGATGAGTAACAAAGATTTGACTCGAATTGCGGATGATCAAAAGATTCCAAAATTCGATTATGATACATTTGAAGATATTAAACCGATTACAAAAGGAGGATTTGGTGCAGTTAATAGTGCCTACTCGAAAGGTTTAAAAAAACAAGTCGCATTAAAATGTTTGCTTGATGAAAATAGAGATAATTTTTATAAAGTATTTATGAATGAGGTAAATAAATATTTTATTTACAATAATTAAGAATGTTTTTGAGACGAAATTAAATACAATTCTTTTAAACTATTAGTTACAAAATATTAGGGCAGTAAATCGCCACAGAAATATTATTAAATTTTACGGAGTCAGTATCGGTAAAGATAAATTATTATTTATTTGTTATACAATGCTTAATTTAATAAAAATATTAAATATTATTATATTATTATTTAATTTAGATCCTAAAGAAGAGAAATGTTACCTAGTGTTTAAATATGCTGAAGATAATTTAAGAAATTACTTACGAAATAAAAATAATTTCGAAAATCTTGATTGGGAAACTAAAGTTAATATGGCTCAAGATATAGCATATGGTTTATGTTTTATTCATAATGCAAATATTGTTCATCGAGATTTAGTATGTATATATTATCTAATATATATAAGATTAAGATTATTTTTTGTAAATTTATATAATTTCTTATATAAATTATTTTTTTTTTTAATAGCATTCAAAGAATATTTTGGTTCATAAAGGAAAATTATTAATTACAGATTTAGGCTTATCTAAATCATTAGATTCCAATTCTAATTCCTTAACAGGAGGAATGCTTGCATACTCAGATCCTGAATATTTACAAAATTCGACAAGCTATAAAAGAAATAAACCTTCAGATATTTATAGTTTGGGGGTTCTTTTTTGGGAGATATCAAGTGGAAGACCTCCATTCGATAAATTTATCGATTTTGAAATATGTGAAAAAGTTAAATCTGGTAAAAAGGAATTACCCATTAATGGAACTCCAGAGAATTATATCAAAATCTATACAGAAGCATGGAAAGATGATCCAAAACAAAGACCAACTATAGAAAATATTTGTGATTCTCTTGAAAATATTCAATTCGAAAAAATATATTATGATTCAAACGAAAATGACCAATTTATTCAAAAAGTTAATCCTAATAATCAATTAAATAAATTTAAATCTATGGAATCTTACAGTAAAGATTCAATTAGTCTAGAAAATTTAGGAATCGCAGGTATTGTTAAATATAATTAATTTAAGCACATCAAGTAACTCTTGTTTTTATGTTATTTATATTTCCAATTTTTTTCAGTTTTAGAAAATCCTGGAGAACCATCGACTATTTCTCTTAATTCTTACGACCAAGAATGGCTTAACTATGGACTTAATAAATTTGAATATAATGATTTTGAAAATCTTGAAGATATTGGTGAAAACGTTCACAATGCTACACTAATGAATGGAACAAAAGTAACTTTAAAATCGATCGTTGTTAATTCTATGGAATTATTTGTTAATGAGGTAAAACTGTTATAATTAATATAAAATACTACTAAAAATTCGAAATTTATTAAATTGAATATTTTACATTTTCAGCTTAAAAAGCATTTCAATCTCAAATCACATGAAAACATCACAAAATTCTATGGAATTTCACAAAAAGGTAAAAATTAAATCAAATCTATTCCAAATTAAATTTAATTAATAAATATTTTTTATCAAATTATATAATTATATATTTTTGATACAGATTTGAATAGTAGCAATTATATACTTGTATTGGAATATTCAAATGGTGAAACATTACGTAATTATTTGAAATCTAATTTTCAAAAACTTGATTGGTACGACAAGTTAAAACTTGCTCAACAAATTGCTAAAGCAATTAAATATTTTCATTCATCTGATATCATTCATGGAGATATGGTAATTGCTTAAATTTGAATTTTTTATAATGAACAATTATTTTTTTTTTTTAATTCTAATATAATTTTATTAATTTTATTTAAAAGAATTCGGAGAATATTCTTATTCATAATAAGACTGTTAAGATTAGTAATTTTGGAATATCCAAACTCGTTATTGAACCTTCAATTGATTTATTAAATTCTTTGGGATTAATTGAGTACTCAGATCCAATGCTTCTTAAAGCAGAGGGAAAATTTAGCAGGACTAAAGCATCTGACATATATAGTGTTGGAATTTTACTGTGGGAAATCACAAGTGGAAAAGTTCCATATTATTCATATAAAACTGGATTACAAGATGGATTAGAAAAATTAGATTTAATTTCTTATATTATTCAGGGAAAAAGAGAAATTCCAATTGAAGGAACACCACAAAATTATGTTAAGATCTATCAAGGTTTGCTCTTATCATTTAAATTATTTAATTTATAAAAAAATGAATTTTCAACTTTGTCTCAATACAATTAATCAATATATTTATTCCAATTACATATTTCAATAGATTGTTGGAATCAAGACCCAGATCAACGTCCAAACATTGAGAAAGTTATAAAAGATCTTGAGTGAGTAATTTAATTATTGAAATCAAAATTTCATTCAAATGATTATGTGTTAATTATATATTTCGTGATTTTACTATTAATTCACATATTCACATTATTCATATTATATTACAGGACGTGAGCATAATTTAAATTCATAATTATTTAGATCAAAGTTTCAAGCCAATCTAATATATAATATTTCTTTCATTATTTATAATGTATTACAGGACGTGAGTATAATTTAAATTCATAATTATTTAGATCAAAGTCTCAAGCCAATCTAATATCTAATAATACTTCTTTCATTAATTATAATATAATTTATATTTTAGGCTGTGAGTATAATTTAAATTCATAGTTATTTAGATCAAAGTTTCAAGCCAATCTCATATCTAATAATACTTCTTTCATTAATTATAATGTATTACAGGATGTGATTATAATTTAAATTTATAATTATTTAAATCAAAGTTTCAAGCCAATCTAATATCTAATAATACTTTTTTCATTAATTATAATGTATTACAGGTGGTGAGTATAATTTAAATTTATAATTATTTAAATCAAAGTTTCAAGCCAATCTAATATCTAATAATACTTCTTTCATTAATTATAATGTATTACAGGACGTGAGTATAATTTAAATTCATAATTATTTAGATCAAATTTTCAGCTAATCTAATATCTAATAATATTTCTTTCATTAATTATAATGTATTACAGTTGGTGAGTATATTTAAATTCATAATTATTTAGATCAAAGTTTCAAGCCAATCTAATTTCTAATAATACTTTTTTCATTAATTATAATGTAATTTATATTCTAGGCTGTAAGTATAATTTAAATTCATAATTATTTTGATCAAAGTTTCAAGCCAATCTAATATCTAATAATATTATTTCATTAATTATAATTTATTACAGTGGGTAAGTATAATTTAAATTCATAATTATTTAGATCAAATTTTCAAGCTAATCTAATATCTAATAATACTCCTTTTATTAATTATAATGTATTACAGGGAGTGAGTATAATTTAAATTCATAATTATTTTGATCAAAGTTTCAAGCCAATCCAATATCTAATAATACTTCTTTTATTAATAATAATTTATTACAGGAAGTGAGTATAATTTAAAATTCATAATTATTTAGATCAAGGTTTCAAGCTAATCTAATTCCTAATAATACTTTTTTCATTAATTATAATGTATTACAGGATGTGAGTATAATTTAAATTCATAATTATTTAGATCAAAGTTTCAAGCCAATCTAATTTCTAATAATACTTCTTTCATTAACTATAATGTAATTTATATTTTAGATTGTGAGTATAATTTAAATTCAGAATTATTTAGATCAAAGTTTCAAGCCAATCTAATATCTAATTATACTTTTTTCATTAATTATAATGTATTACAGTGGGTAAGTATAATTTAAGTTCATAATTATTTAGATCAAAGTCTCAAGCCAATCTAATATCTAATAATACTTTTTCATTAATTATGATGTAATTTATATTTTAGGCTGTGAGTATAATTTAAAATTCATAATTATTTAGATGAAAGTTTTAAGCCAATCTAATATTTAATAATACTCCTTTCATTAATTATAATGTATTACAGGGTGTGAGTATAATTTAAATTTATAATTATTTAGATCAAAGTTTCAAGCCAATCTTATATCTAATAATATGTCTTTCATTTAATTATAATGTATTACAGTTTGTGAGTATAGTTTAAATTCATAATTATTTAGATCAAAGTTTCAAGCAAATCTAATTTTTAATAATACTTTTTTCATTAATTATAATATATTACAGGACGTGAGCTTAATTTAAATTTATAATTATTTAAATAAAAGTTTCAAGCAAATCTAATATCTAATAATACTTCTTTATTAATTATAATACAATTTATATTTTAGGATGTAAGTATAATTTAAATTCATAATTATTTAGATCAAAGTTTCAAGCCAATCTAATATCTAATAATACTTTTTTCATTAATTATAATGTATTACAGTGGGTAAGTATAATTTAAATTCATAATTATTTAGATTAAAGTCTCAAGCCAATCTAATATCTAATAATACTTTTTTTATTAATTATAATGTATTATAGGGTGTGAGTATAATTTAAAATTCATAATTATTTAGATCAAGATTTCAAGCAAATCTAATTTTTAATAATACTTTTTTCATTAATTATAATATATTACAGGATGTGAGCATAATTCAAATTTATAATTATTTAAATAAAAGTTTCAAGCAAATCTAATATCTAATAATACTTCTTTATTAATTATAATATAATTTATATTTTAGGATGTAAGTATAATTTAAATTCATAATTATTTAAATCAAAGTTTCAATCCAATCTAATATCTAATAATACTTCTTTTATTAATTATAATGTATTACAGTGGGTGAGTATAATTTAAATTCATAATTATTTTGATCAAAGTTTCAATCCAATCTAATATTTAATAATACTTCTTTCATTAATTTTAATATAATTTATATTTTAGGCTGTGAGTATAATTTAAATTCATAATTATTTAGATCAAAGTCTCAAGCCGATCTAATATCTAATAATACTTTTTTCATTAATTATAATGTATTACAGGTGGTGAGTATAATTTAAATTCATAATTATTTTGATCAAAGTTTCAAGCCAATCCAATATCTAATAATACTTTTTTCATTAATTATAATGTATTACAGGTGGTGAGTATAATTTAAATTCATAATTATTTAGATCAAAGTTTCAAGCCAATCTAATATTTAATAATACTCCTTTCATTAATTATAATGTATTACAGGGTGTGAGTATAATTTAATTTATAATTATTTAGATCAAAGTTTCAAGCCAATCTTATATTTAATAATATTTCTTTCATTTAATTATAATGTATTACAGTTTGTGAGTATAGTTTAAATTCATAATTATTTAGATCAAAGTTTCAAGC
>CAJVPK010000699.1:0-20000 GCA_910592015.1 Diversispora eburnea | reverse complement strand
CGAATTAACAATCCGACTTGTATAATAACAAAATTGGTTATAATGATTAATAGCCGTGTGAAATATTTAACTTTATAAATCGACTAAAATCGACTTAAAGATGTCAACTTTATAAATAAACTTAAGATATTGTATTGATGCTGAACCAAGTTATATAATAAATTGTTTCCTATTACAAAATTTCTTTAGCATATAACCATCTAAAATTGAAAAAATGGGGGTTTTATATTATGTATGTATTTGCAAGCTAACAACCAAAGTGATAACTTAAACATCACCTGGTTACAATTCTCGAAAACAACTTCCAATTCTGGCAAAAAAAAAGATACAATTCGGTAAAACAATAAAACTCCTTAAATAAAATATATTTATTTATTTAAGAAGAAAATATTAGATGTAATGATGCCAATCACCATTTTTTATAAATAGTTCTAATGGCATTTAGATATAGTAAAAAAATAGTGAATGCCTTTCAGATAAATGTATATAACCACTACGATCACATTATGGCAAAAGGCATGAATGAGATGCTTGTTTTCATAATATAAAAAAAAAAAATCAATTCAAGTAATAATCGTAAATAAAATATTACTCATTCCATAATATGGAAGTACAAGATGAATAACACGAAAGAATATAAAGGTGATCAAATAAATTTATCAAACAGCAAAGAACGAAGTTATGTGTGTTGAACACGGAAGATTTGCACGTCCAACACCTTTTCGTGTTGTACCACAGGAAATGCTTTTTCATATGGTCCCGTGCAACAAAAAAAAGGCCACTTTATTTTATGTTCGTCTGCGGTGCGTGGGAACAATTTACAGTCGTTATATTGATTATATTTTTTTTTTTTTAAAAAAAAAAAAAAAAATGTCAACTAAAAAAACGTTTACGATCGGTAGTCGTAATTCTGAACTCGCATTAATTCAGACAAACCATGTTCAAAATGTTCTTCAGTTAACCTATCCCGATTTCGAATTTCCTATTAAATCTATGACCACTGTGGGGGATCAAATACTTAATGTACCTTTATATCAAATCGGTGAAAAGTCATTATTTACTAAAGAATTAGAAACCGCCTTACAAAATAATCAAGTTGATCTGGTAGTTCATAGTTTAAAAGATTTACCTACAACTTTACCGGTTGGAATGACGATCGGGGCAATTTTGAAAAGGGAAAATCCTCATGATGCTGTGGTGATTAAACAAGGTTTAAATGTTAAATCTTTAAAAGAACTACCTAAAGGAAGTATAATTGGAACTAGTAGTGTTAGAAGAACTGCTCAATTAAAGAGGGCTTTTCCAGATTTAATATTTCAAAATGTTGTAGGTATATATATATATATTTTTTAATATAAATCAATATTAATTTTTTAGTTATTTAATTAATCACTAATATCAAATTTATATTCAAGCGAGGTAATTTGTAAGTATAATTTATTGATTGTTATTATTTATTATTATTATAACACACATGACCACACACACTCAACGAGCATTTATCACACATCAACTTTTAGGAACACTCGTCTCAGAAAATTGGATGATCCAAATGGACCATATTCAGCTTTGATTTTAGCCGTTGCGGGACTCATTCGATTAAATCAAAATGATAGAATATCAGAAATTCTTCCTTCCTCTATTATATTACATGCAGTTGGTCAAGGTGCTCTAGCTGTAGAATGTCGAACTAATGATGAAGAAGTAATTAAACTTCTTTCAGTACTTGAAGATGAAGATACAAAATTATGTTGTACAGCTGAACGTTCTTTATTAAGAATTTTAGAAGGTGGTTGTAGTGTTCCGATTGGGGCTAATACGGAATTTATAGAGTCTAAAAATGGTAAACGCGAACTTAAATTAATTGCTGTAGTAGCAAAACTTGATGGATCTGAAATTATTAAAGCTGAAGCATTAAAAAATGTTGATGATAATGATAATGATAGTGATAAGGTTAATGTTGCAAATGAACTTGGAAAAGAAGTTGCAAGAATTTTAATGAAAAATGGTGCAAGCAATATCTTACAAGAATTAAAAAATAAAAGTATCAATTCTTGATTTCATTAACACATCTCATTTGTTTATATCTATTAATATATAGATAATAAAATGAGTTTGTGAATATATTTTTATGTAATATTATTACATAAAAAAAATTTTTTTTTTTTACCCAAATTGGGAGGGAAAAAAAAGAAAATAAAAGATGAAAGTAAATTGTCATTAATTAATTAATTATTATTAAAATAAAAATTTCAATGTTTTTTTGTATTACTATTATTAACGCCACCATAATGCAAAATTACTTCATAACAGAAAAACATTATTGCGGCATTAGGTACTACACGCATCATATGTGCAGTAATGCCACCATAAAAAGCCCAGAAACCCTCTTCCTTCAAAATAGTCTTAAAACAATGAATAAGACCTTTATATTTAGTTCCTCCTTCCTCAGGAAGCTGTCGTAAACGTGTTCGAAGAACCTTTGAAAATATAGTTGATTAAAAGATATAACAATAATATATATGTATATATATATATATATATATATATATAAATATATTATTATATATATCAATATACATAAGAATTAATACATGAACGAATATAAATGAATTCATAAACATAAATGAATAACATACTTCATGAGGATAACTAACGCAGGCTGCTAAAAATTTAGAGGTACCCGCCGCAAAAAAATTATCTATCATTCCAATTCCCCAGTAAGGTTTTTGATCACCTATAATCTCTCTTCGTTCTCTTCGTTCTGCAAGCTTCGATTTAAAAAATTCATATGAAACCCACTGTATAGTACTTTCGGTTACACCTAAAATTTCCTCATGGATTTCAATAAATCAATAGAACCTAAAATATTATTAATTCATTAACAAAGATAGAAATAATTACATAATTACCGAGATAAGATGCCGATAACCCTCTATATAAACCTTTTATACCTTCTTCTCGAACAACTTTTTGCAAACAATCAAGAGAATTCTTATATTTTACAGAGGAATTTGAATTGGGTGAGGTAGTTTGAAGTTGCATTCGAGTTTTAACCAGCCATATGGGATTGGTTACAGTAGAAGTTGTAAGTCCTATTTATTATTTAACAATAATTGAATATATAAATTACTTAGAAATAAAATGAAAAATTTTAATTAAATTACTTCTTTAAATCATATGTAATTTGTATACATTTAACCTGCGGTGATAGCAGCTGTCAAATGCACAAGGGTTGTTTCATCTCCACCATTCCATTCTATTAAAAGTCTTTTGCCATTTCCATATGTAAAGAAGTTAATCGCTCTACATAAATCAAATAAAAATTTTTAAATATTTAAAATATTTCTGCCTAAATATTTATCTAAATAAGCTTAATCTAAAATGGTGGTTGTTTTTTCTAATAAATAAATATATAAAATATCTGTCCGTCTGCTTGTTTTAAATATTTTATTTAAATATGATTTATATCTAAATGTCTACCTAAATAATTTGATTGTCTAAATATATATCTAAATATATATCTAAATATTTATCTGTTCTGTCTAAATGTTTGATTAGTTTTTTTTTTTTTTTATTAACTTTATAATATAATTAAAAGAAATAATTACTGTACCTAGCCGGTACGACACCAATTAGATTTGGACCTAGTCCTTTGAATAAAGCGTTTGCACCTTCAGTACGGTAAACATATCTAAATAATAATAATTGAATAAATATATTTTCTCTGTGTATATAATATGTAATAATAATAATAATAATAATAATAAAATACTTCATTAATTTTCCAATGTCAATGAAAGGTTTTAAAAGTAATATTTTCGATTTAACAAATGGTTGTATATTCTTTGTTTTGGAAGTATAAATTGATGACTAAATAAAAAAAAAAAAAAATAAATAAAGACAAGATTATTTAAAGATTATAATAATTCCTTATAAAATAAAATAAAAATTTTATTATTATTAAAAATAAAAGATACCTGCAAACGAGTTCTCATAACATCTAAAGGAGAAGTAACAACTGCTCCAACCATTCCTCCAATACTAAAAGAATTTGACCGAAATTTCTTTATTACAAGTGTTAAAGTTATGAATAAAAAGAATATATAAAAATATTACCCTCCAGCCACAAAATGGAGCCATGCTTTAGAAGATGCACTGGTCGCTTGACTTTTTGAAGTGGTCGGAGTTTGATGTATAACAGTGGTGGTTTGTGTTGATGAAAGTTTTAGTTGTGGTTGTTTATTTGCTGTTGTAGTAGCCATCTCAAACTAAAGTTAGATATATTTATTTATGACTAACTCGTATATTTTTTTTTCGATTTTATAGTTGATCGGTAAGGATTTTGATTGGCTAAAAAGTTTAAATTTTATATGAAATTAATTTTGGGGTTTTACAAATCTCAAGATCATGTTCGATTGAAGTTTTTCAAGTAATTAAATAATTTGGAAGGAAAAATTCATCTATAAATTTAAATTATTTTATTTAACAATACAATTTTGCAATTAGTGCGATCATATGAAAATCTGATAATTTAATTAATTTATAATTGATTTAAATTCGCTAGGGGGCCAAACTTGTGCTATCCCCTGAATTTATGTAGATCACCAATCCAAAGGCACATTCAACGATTTTTTGAAGGTGAAAAGAATAGTTGAGAGTTATATAATAAATATTCCGCTTCTTCAAGCTGTGCTTACACCCGTAATTGCTTTAAAACATGAATAGTAGCTTTTTTGACTTCTAAATTTGAGTTGGAATTTGTTGTAAATTTTCTCATAAACTTTTCTTGGAATAACATTTCTCCATATTTTTTTGATAAATAAATTTGAATTCTTCACGATTTAATTCAATATCATTATTATTTGTTGTTGATTCTAAATTAAACCAGAAGAGTACCTTTTTATTTTTTAAGAAAACTGGTCTGAAACAAAGACATAAAAATTTCTATCTTTTTTTTTGTCATAAACTAAGAGTCCCCCTATATATATATATATATATATTTTTTTTTTTTTATAATTTGCCATCAAACTCTAATCGTAAATGATATAATTCTTGAAGGGCTTCAGGTTTTCTTCTTTTTTTTTAATACTTGAGAGTTGTTTTCGTCATTTAATATACGTTTCTAATACACAAAAACATTTCAAATTAAATTTTTTTAGAAATTTAACTTTTATTGATTTTTTTTTTCAAAACAAAGTTGAAAGTCGCGAAAATAAACAAATACCGCATTTCAAGGGTAAAATATTTTAATTCAGGGGCAGTTTGTTTCAATGCTTAATTTAGAAATTATCTAAATGATCTCGTTTTGCTTGTTGTTAGATATTTATTTCGTGGGTCATTTAAGCATATTTTTTATTCTATTTTTTTTTTATTATAGTATCGCCAATGCTATAATAATTGGATAATTGAAGAATAAAAAAAATTAACTCAAACCAGGTGTATACAATATCCTGCATATAGTTTAGTCGCAGAATGGGTAATGGGATAATAATATTGATCCAATGCTTATACAAAATGTTGTGGAATATCAAATAATCAAAAAAAATCTATGAAAATGAAAAAAAAAGAAAATTTTTTTTGTATTATAATAATAAGGACGATAAATTGATAACAATAGTAATAAAAATAATAATATAGTAATTAGTAGTAATAATAGTAATAATAATAGTAATAAAATAATAATATTATTAATAGATTTATGATCATCCGAGAACAATATTACCTTGTACATTTAACAGGGGGTATTTTGCCCCAGCGTGAATTCCGCAAATACCAAAAACAAAGAGAAGCGTGGTTTTCTGTTTCCTATTTATCGAATTGTCTTTAATAATTTCATTAATGATACTTTTATTAAGTATTAAATTATTTAACAATTTTCTTTAATTTTCTCATCTCGCTAGTTTGTATGGTATTAGTATTATATGAAACATAAAAATAACCACTTTTGATGTCAAATAGCATGTTTAATTTTTTTTTTTTTTTAGAACATTTTTGTTTTGAAGGTTTCTGCATTTTGGCAATCCTCGTTTTAACTTTCAATTTTTTCTGTACAAATCAAATTTTAACAAATAAATCTGGGACAAGGCAAATGAAAAATAGCTAGGTTTCAAGATTCTTATAAATAGTAACTTTCTTATAAATAGTAAGTTTCTATAATATAGAAAGAATTTCATTTTCGCAGGTGTTTCATAAGTGACAATACATAATCAAATAAAGAAACAATAAAAATATGTAAATTTTTCGTTATCTTAACGAAATATTAAGTAACACCAATAAATTCATTAATTCCCTATATGGATTTAATGAAAACTGACTACAAAATTAGTGAAACCATTTTTTTTAATTTAAACCCAAGAATTCGACCATTCTTCCATAATTCAACAGTTCAATAATTCAAAAATTCAAAAATTCAACAATTCAACGATGGAAAACCAAAAAAACGATATCAACATCCTATTACTCGGCGAGACCGGTGTAGGAAAATCTACATTTATAAATGCCTTCTTAAATTATCTTATGTTTGATACATTAGATGATGCAAGAAATGGTGATTGGAAAGTACCGATCCCTTCGAAATTTAAATTGACAGAAGAAAGCGGTCAAATGAGAACAATAGAAATCAGTAATGATGATTCTTCTAACGAGAAAACTAATGTAAACGAAATTTCCGCGACTCAAGAATGTTCAAGTTATGTGTTCCACAACGATGATGTGCGCATAAGATTGATCGACACTCCTGGTATTGGTAACAAACGCGAAATTGAGAAAAATTTTGATAACATCTTAATGTTTGCAAATCAATACCAACACCTGAATGGGATCTGCATTCTCCTCAAACCTAATAATACACGATTGAGATTTGACATGCAAGAATTGTTGTCACATCTTAATAAAAGTGTAAAGAACAATATTGTTTTCTGTTTTACCCATACTAAACCAACATTCTATCGTCCGGAAGATACAATGGGTCCACTCGGAGAACAACTCTCAACTCTTAAGAATCAATTTAAGGTTGAAATAAATCTTAATCAAGATACAGTTTATTGTTTTGATAATGAATCTATTCGATTTTTAGCAGCAGACAAAGCAGGTGTGAAGTTTGAAAAAGGATATGAAGAATTTTCCGAAAGCTGGAGAAAATCCGTAGAAGAATCATCGAGACTTCTCAAATACTTTGAGAATTGTAAACCTCACAAAATAAATGATACATTATTAATTAAAGATGTACGAGATATCATGATGCGTTTAGCTAAACCTCTTGCAGAAATAGGAACTCGCATTCACGCAAATATTGGCTTTCTTCATGATCATCTAAAAGAAATTGAAAATACAGCTGAAACAGCCAAAAATCTTATAGATAAATTATATATTAAACAACTTGATTTTAAACCCGAAAAATTACAACATCCGAGAACTGTATGCACCAGCGCTAGTTGTGTTCAAGTTTCTACCAAGAATGGAGCTAATATAATAAACTATATTACTCATTGTCATAAAAGTTGTGGTTTATCAGGCGTTAAAAGTTATGAGAAAAAAAATCCAGCCTTAAAAAATTGCGGTGCTATGGAAAATAATGGAACTTGCAAAACTTGTAAATGTAATTGGGATACTCATATGCACGTTGATCATGAATTAATACCTGTATATACAAAAGTCATTGACAAAAATGTAGAAAGTGCAATTAATGAAAAGCGTTCTTTCCAAGAACAAAAGAAAATGGCTATGGAGGCTTCCCTAAGAAAAGTTGCTGAATTGAAAGAAGAACAAAAAGTAATAACTGATATAAATGTCAAGTTTGTACAATTTCTAAAACAAAGTACAATAGTCCCTTTCATCGATGCGTATATAGATTACTTGGATCATTTCATAAAGGAAGAAGAAATTAAGAAGAATGTTAGTCCTAAGAATTTCAATGATGCAGTTCTCAAAGGACTCGAAGATGCGAAGAAAGAATACACGGAAAAGATAAATCTTATTAAAAAATCGATTGAAAATAATGATAATTCGATAGAAACAATCTCGCCAGACGATATGTCTAAAATTGAACAACAATTGAATGAATTAAAACATAATGGTGAGGCACTGAAAGATATAAAGGAGAAAAAGGAGAAAGAAAAGTATAATCAAAAACATATATTCGAAAATCAAGAGAAACATTATAATTTTCCGAAAAAAATCCACCCTGAAAGCCAGGAAATTGATCAACAAATTTTAACTGAAACAGAAAAAGATAACGTTGATGAAACTAAGATTTTCACAGTACAACAAGAACAAGAAAAAGAAAAAGATGGGGAAGTTGATGAAACTAAGACTTTCAGAGTAAAACAAGAATATTATGACAAAGCAACAGAAATTTATAAATCACTTAAAACTGAAACTCTTTTGATTGGTTTGAGCTTTATTTTTGCTCTTATTATTTCTATGTCCTATAGTAATTAAATAGAAAATTTTATACCCAGGATTGCCATCCTGGATGTAACTTAAAATAAAAAGAATAGTATCAGTATTTAAATTTTATAACATGTATTTTAATAGAAAATAAAAGATCATTTCTTTTTTTGCATAATTGCTCGTATTATACTTTCTGTTACCACGTGATACTAATTTGATTGCTCAATATGTGTGACATAATCGAAATTTCCGAATGTGTTATTTAAACGGAAAATTTATTTTTGCTCAAAAATAAAGTTTTAAATAAAAAAAAAAAAATCACCAATTAAAAAATAAAGTATTATGTAAATAATCTTTAAAAGTCCGTGGCATTGTTCTTATAAATTAATTTCGGATAACATTTTTCAATAGGACGAAAATTTTTTTCAATTTCTTTTACCCATCTTGAATTCTTTTTTGTTTGTTTGATCTGTTAAAATAAATAAGTATAATAAATAATTAATTATAAATTGATAAATAAATAAATTTAATACTAAATATTACCTTTAAGTATTATTAATTGTTCGTGTTGTTCCTCCAATCTGCTTTTTCTCTTTTCATTAAAAATATTTGTTCAAATTTTTTATTTCCTTCCAAACAAAACGAATAGCGGACGGATATTTTATCAAAATATTGAATTCTTTACATGTAGTGTCATATATTTTAAATTTCGAGTCTTGTATTATATCCCATTATTTAGTTAAAAAATCAAGAGCAATTGGATTTTCTTTCAAAAATATAATTTAATAAGATTTTTCTTCTAGCCATTCTTTTGCGAAAAAAAAAGAATTATTATTATGGTTATATTCATAGGGCACTTTTGGTGGAATGTAACATACCCGGATCGTACCACTATGTTATTTCTCAAAAGAGCGAAAGAAAGAAAAAATCAAAAGAAAAATTTCTCAGATGATGATAAACAAATTGCAATGCAGTTTAATTACCAATATAGATGCAAAAATTCAATGGAATAAAAACAATTTATTTAATATTAATATTAATAATACATGGGGAACAAGTAAAAAAAAAAATAATGCGATAAATAAATTGTTATAAAACAATTAGATTTTAATTAAATAATACGAATAAAATCTAGTAATTAAAATGTATAAAAAACATCAAGGAACGCTTTCGACGAATTTTCTTTCCATCGTCTTTTTTCTTTCTTTCTTTCTTTCTTGTAATTTTAAAGATCTTTTTGAAAATTTATTATTATTATTTATATTAGTCGATAGACTATTATTATTTTTTTTTTTTCGAAAAGATTTCATAAATATTTTATATATCAAAAAAAAAATAAAAATAAAAAATAACAAACCTTATTTTTAAATAATAATAAACTTTTGAACAAAGTTGTATTACAAAATTTTTTCACATTTCACAAATTATATTTTTCTCTCACATTTTTCACATTTTTTTAAAAAAAAAATTCAAAAATGATTGCAACAACAATGAAATATCTTACGTCTGCGCTTCCCTATTTATGGTGGTGGTAAATGCTTTTAGCGCTAACCTTATGCTTCAATTGGTAAATGCTGAACGTTCTAAACGAGATATTGCTCCAGTGCCATTGGATCAGTAAATTTTTTTTTATTATTATTGTCACCATTTATTTACTATTTTTCGTATTTATCGAATTTATTTTGTCAATATTTTATATTTTAGACGTCTCATAAAACGCCGTTACAGTACAAGTTGATTATTGTGTTAGTAATAAGAATACACTTACACATGATGATCCAATAGGTGATCTTAGTGCCAGAATTAAACGTTTGGTTATCGTTGATCAAATACTGGTGAAAATCTTGCTTCTGGATTTAGTACCGAAGAAGCAGTTACGACAGCGTAAGTTTAATTCGTGATTCGCTAGAAACGGAAAGGATTTATGTAATTTTGGGGCAACTTTTTACAATTATATATAAAAATTAATTTTTTAATCGTTAAAAAAACGACATATCTCTTTGTTTTGTTGACATTATCATTTGAAACTAAAAATATATTTAAATCAGAACCATGGCTTTTTATGATGTTAATGGAGAAAGGGAATTTTATAAGATAGTTCTTGTGATATTCTTATTCCGGAACGAGATTATGGTTCTTATATGTAGATCTCTTTTATCGCGAATCACGAATTAATTATCTTAATAATAATAACAATAATTAGTAATTTTATTCTTTCTTTTATTAATTTTTAATTTATTTATTTCATTTTAAAAGATGGATGAATTCACCAGGCCATCGAGCAAATATTCTAAATTCAAGATTCAAACATATGGGTGTAAACTACTTGGGGTCAAGTTTTGGTTCATTGCTTGATAATGGACCTGCTGTACCTCTTACCTGGTTCCAGTTCTTCTGCCACTACCTCAAAATCTATTACCACCACACTATAACATAATATTTTTCAATATAAAGTTCTTGAAGTGGAATAAATTGTCCAATTGGTGATGATTTTCTCTCAATGTGATAAAAATAACCTGATTTTAAATGAAGACTCTTTAATGTTTCTTTTGACTAATGATAGCCGCGAGTAATAAATAATAGTCTAGATAAAAATGATAGATTTTCTAAGCGTTTTTGAACATTAATAAAATTTTCTAACGATTCCATTTGAAGATTTGAATTCAAAGATAAATTCATATTTAAAATATTATCAAATACTTTCGGAGCACCAGGTAACTCGAGAATTAAACAATTAAATCACTATTTCGTCTATTATTTTAAAAGAATCCACAAATTTACAACGTTTTATTATTAATTTGCATACTCACGAAATAATTTTCTTGATTTGGTGATGGCGATTTTCTTATTATCTTGATCTGGGACCAATAATTTGTTGACTAATTTGTGGTGAATATATGGAAATAAAAGAACTAAAGCATTAATTATAAATTTAGAAGGTAATCCCAAAAAGTATAGGGGTATAGTAACTTTTACACCAGATTTGATTAACTAATAATGATGAATATAAATCTTTAGTTTATTGAACATTATTTAAAATCATAATCAATAATTCTGTGGAATTTTAGTTGTCATTTTTTTTTGCCTAAGAAAAAATAATCATATAACATTTATATGATTCAGAGTGTAACTGTAATAGTTATCAAAAATAATAATCGAAAATACACAAACATACATTATTAATTAAATAACATAAATAAAATAATTTGAAGTTTTTATTTATTATTCACTATCGATATGTATATGCATTTGTTATTATTAATATAATGTTATGTTTATTATTACTGTCGAATATTTGATTAAATACATTTATTAGTTATTATTATGTCTAATTAATATTCAATTAATCTAATTAAATTATTATTAATAATTCTCGATATCTAATTAATTTATTATTAATAAGAATTCAGGGTCAAGGGCATTTTATTAACTTGAATTTTATAATTTAGAAATACTATTTATCCTAAATAGTAAGTTATTAATTAATTAATTTATTATTTTTTTTTAGTAGTACAATTTATTTTGTCGCGAACGTGAAGAAACAGTAATATAATAAAATATTAAAAAAAAAGAACCAATAGAAAATAAGGCCTGAAAAAAATAAAAAATGGTGAGATAAAAAATAATAAAAATACAGTGGACCCCCTTTACAAGCACACCATAGAAACCAAAAATAAAAGGTGTGATTATAACCATATAGAGGGATTTTTATATAGTATTGGTTATCATGAAAGGTGCGTTTATAAGTGGGGATTTATATGATGTGATGACTATAGAGGAGGTCCACTGTAGTTTGTTCTGAATCTTTCTTTCCCTTTTCATGCTCAAAACCAAGTTTTTGTAAATGTGAATATTTAACTAAATTAATATTAAATTTTTGTCCGGGTATTGTATATGTTCAGACCATCAAAAATGCATCTCCTTTATAAGCTATGGAGCTAAACAATTTTAGTTTATCTTTTCTTAGATCCTAACTGTTGATCTAATTACATAGCAGATTGATAATATAATTAATATAATTAACATTTTTATAATTGAATTGAATTAGAAGTGATAATTATATTAGCAAATTACTCTAATTAAATTATTAGTATATAACCAGCTATACTTAAATCTACAGTATGAAATATTATGCAGATAAATTTTCTGATAATGATATGATTACATAATTGCAAATTAATAATAAATTAATATTTGATCATTTAAACAATAAAATGAAAGATTTTTGTTAATTTCAAAGATATAAGTATTATTAAGAGAAGTCCATCATTTATATTCTCAAGAAATGATAAAAGAATGTTAACCTGGATTCCATATTTTTGATGCATTTGTGTTTTAATTATAACAGATTTATTAATTAAAATTAAGAAATAAAAGTATTTATACATTTTTCTTCTCTGTATATTTATTGTTTTCTATCTACAATTTCTTTTTTTTTACTATTTGCAATAATTACTGTTATTATATTCTTTTGTCATATAATTATAAATAAATAGAGAATTAAATAATACTATTCTATTTAAATTTGGAAAAGTATAATGGTCTCAAGGGTTTTTGATTTTAATTATGCTCATGCAAGTACCAAAACTTTCGCCATTGGCTACACTTAGAGATAATTATATTATCATAAATATCGGGGCATATATTATTCTGTTATTAGTTATTTAAATTTATTAATAACGCTCCTCTAAGGTCAGGATATTTTTTTAAAAAAAAGAATACTACTTCATTTGAAATAAATTGATCATTAAAAATGATTTTGTTGATTAAAGTTAATCTTTCTTTCTTTTGTATTGATCTTATCCATTTCCATTCTAACCATTCTGAATGTAAAATAATTTGCAAAAAAAAAAATACAATTAATAATTTTATAAATTTAATAGGAACCTCCATTTGAAAAATAAACTACTGTTGTTAACTTAAAAAATTTTGAATGACACTGTATACCACATACGTGTTTGGAGAAATCATTATTGCAAATGATTTATGTAATAAATAAAAATAGATATATATATGTTGTGCCTCAGATCGATTCTTAACTCTGAGGCACCTCAGGTGACGATTCTCACCTGAGGTACCTCAGCTACGATCTGAGTCAAGAATCCGATCTCAGGCACAACATATATATGTAATCGATTTTAAATTGAACAATCATTTCCTTAATATGCATTCGGGTAATAATAAACTCTTCATATCCAAAAATAGGGAGATTTTTTTTTATGTACTTACTTATTTTTATATATATTCATGTAAATTTATAATCATTATTAATTATTAATTATTAATATTTATTATTTAATTTTATTAGTTTTTAATAATTAAATAATTATTTATTTTTATTTTAATTAATATAATTTATTAATTTATTTTTTTAATACTTTTCTATGTCGTAATAAACAAAAATACAATTGGCTAAGAAGTTCATCATGACTGATATCACGTTGTACTCCTTCTTCTTCACCTTTTTGATTTAATGAATTTTTATTTTCTAAATAATTTTGTTGTATTTCAAATTTTTCATCAGATGTTTTTATTATTGAATTATCATTACTGTTTTTGTTGTTATTATCGTTGATGATATTATTATTATTATTATTATTGTTGATATTATTATTATTGTTGTTGTTGTTTTCTTTAATTAATTCAGGATTGGAATTTTCTTTATTTATTTCATCCTTTAAAAATTTTAAAAAAATTAACATAATTAATATAATATAATTAAATAACTAATAATATAAAAGTAATATAATATTTTATTAAAACTTGCCAAAGTCTTTTTAATAAACATAAATTCCATTAATAAATTTCTTCTAATCACCAATCTATAAATCCCTCTCTTTAGTAATCCTAATTCATCTAATTCAATAATTTCTTTCCAATGCATTCCTTCAAAACATTTTATATATTTTTTTAATTTTAATCTTTCTAACCATTTTGGAAAATCTAAAAAAAAAAAAATAAAAAATTTAAAAATTTAAAAGTTAAATTAATAATAATAATAATAATAAATAAATAAATAAATAAATAAATAATGATAATTAATATTATATATAATAATAATGATTTACCTTCCAACAATTCAAAATTAACATTTCTATAATCTTGATATTTTATTTTATTTCTTTCACATCTCATGGTTCTTTTTCTTTTTTCTTGTAAATTTTGTTTCTCAATTGATTTCTTTATTGTTCTAATATTTAATTTATTTGATTGATTAAAAATAAAAATACCATTCTTATTTATAATATATTTTTTTTCATCATCATATTTACTTATGATTTCCGTCTTCAATCCATTTTTGAAATCATTTTTATTTTTATTATCATCATTATCATCATTAATTTTTAATACTAAATTTTTTAATTTATTTGAAAATAATTGTGAAGGAGTTGGCGATGTTAAAGGGAGAGAAATTGATGTTGATAATTGTGTTGATTTTGATTTAGATGATGGTGGATTAGTTAAAGAAATTAATTTTTGTAAATATTTTTGTCCACTTATTATATTATTAGTATCTTTATCTTTATCATTATTATTATTATTATCTTTAATATTATTATTATTATTATTATTATTATTATTATTTATATTTTTATCGTTTGTATAATAATAATAATAATGAAAAGAAGAAGAATTATTTAATGAATTTAACATAATTGATTTCAATGAATTTATTGAATGTATTGTTGTTGAATTAATTAAAAATATGGTCTTTTTAGGTTGAATATAAAAAGATTTTATTAATGAAAGATTTTGGTGCAGTAGCACAAGATAGAATAGATACATATTATTATTATTTTTTTTTTTTTGATTTGAAAGAAAAAAAGATTTCAATTAATTAATTAATCACAATTTTAAATTACAATATTACAATTAAATCAGAAAGAACACGGAAAAAAACACGGATCAAATGATTTTTATTTTTGGGAATTTATATGGAGTAAGACCACGTGTAACCAATAAAATTTTTTTAAAAACAAATCATCAAAAATTTTCAAATATATGCAGGTCACGTTATTACACTACAATTAATACATAATATATTTTTAATTTTTATAATTTTATAATAATCTTATAATTTTCGAAATGTAAAAAAAAAGATTGGTGTCGTGAGTTTTAAGTATTGTAGGCGAATAATGTGAGTATGACAGAAGTACGTATGACAGACGATGTCAGGCGGCAGGAATTTTAACCGAATGTATAAGAAATAATAAAATCAACAACAAATATCAACCTTTTTTGCACTCGACTCAGCCCGCAAAAAAAAAAAAAAAAATTCCCCCCTTTCTCCCATATTTCTCTTATATTATACTTTTGTTTTTTTTTTTTTTTTTTAGTTTTCAAAGAATGGAAAATTGGCCACCCCAGAATGGAGAATCAAGTACTACACCTCAATCGACAGATGTTGTTACCAAAGGCCAAACATCAAGTGAACAACCTTCTAACAGAGTAATCATGTTACTGGGACTTGATCCTAATACTACTACGGGAATGATATCAGTAAGTTTTTTTTTTTTTAAAAAAAAAAGGAAAGGAATTTAAGAAATGATCTATAAATAATAATAACAACTATAAATAATAATTACTATAAATAATAATGGCTATAAATAATAATAATTATAATTATAATAATAATAATAATAATAATAATAATAATAATAATAATAAACAACAACAATTATAATTATATAATTAGAAAGCATTTCGTGAACATGGTTTACAAGTAACGGTGGATTATCAAAGGGATGATACCATAGGTTATGTTCAACTTTATTTAGATATCGCCAAAGAAGTATCGGAACGTATTATGAGTAACGGTGGTTTAAGGATTGGTACAGATGTAGCAGTATTACGTGCATTAGAAGGTAAGAAATATATATTTATAAATAATAAAGATATTTAAATTTATTATAAAAATTTTTTTTGTACTTAATTAATATTTATCAACATTTATTACCAACAACAATTATTATATTTATCAAAATTTATTACATTTATCAACATTTATTAATATTTATTATATTTATCAATATTTTATTGAATTAAAATAAATAAATAAATATAAATATATATAAAATAAATGTAAATTAATAAATAAAATAAAATATAATAATAATAATAATAATAATAATAATAATCAGGAATGGAAGATTTAATGTATTGGTCAGTATATGCTGGTGCACATATAGTAACGGCAAGATCATCACCAGGAAATTGTAAAACTTCAGGAAAAGTTCGATATCAAAGACGTAATAACAGACAAAATCCCTATCAAATTATGGAATTAGAAGATGGCGTTGATACGTTATCATCATCATCAAAATATATTAGACAAAATCATCAACGAATGGCAAAACCTCAAAGGAGGAGAAAAAAGAAATCAGATAAAACATTGAATAAATCAGCATTAAAAAAAACAAAAGCTAGTACAAAGAAACGATTAAGTTTTATAGAAAACGAAGAATCCACTGCCAATACCACGCCATCATTTGATACTCTTGATGATCATTCATTTGACACTCCATCATTTGGCACTCCACCATTTGACACTTCACCATTTGATGTCGTTTTAAGAAATACTCTCACTTCCCCTGCTCATAATTTTATTAATAACGACAATAATAATATTATTAATAATTATAATAATAATAATAATAATAATAATAATAATCACATCAATCACATCAACATCAACAAGAGCAACAATAAAAATGGTATTGGAGAAATTCATTTACCAGAAAATAACCATTTATCTACAAAACTATCAACATTTAAATTTTCTACTAATACAATTAATACAATTAATACAATTGAACAAGGATTGAACAGTTCTTTATCATTATCATTATCATCATTTTCAGTTTCAAATCAAATCTATCCAACACTTGGTCAACAAGGTAAAAAAAAAATATCTCTTTTTTTTTCGTATTTCTTTAAAACAATAATAAATAATAATAATAATAATAATATAATTAATATTTTGATAATAATAATTTTTCTGTAGGAGAAACCAAATCATATAATTACGGATCATTAGTTCAACTACCTTTATGTCAAGAAGTATTTCTAAGAAATAAAGATGAAGCTGATGAAGTTGAAGAGAGATTAAAAAATTTACACCTCAATAATGTAATTCTCGAATGAATTGGAGGAATGGAAGAAAAAAGAAGTAAAATTGTGGGAGATCGAAATAATAACATTTGATTGTAAAAAAAAAAATAAAGAAAGTTTGTATTATTCATTCTATTATAATAGTCTCGTTGTTATTAAGAGGAAGGAAGTAATGGCATTAATTTTTTACTTGACAAAGATTACAAAGATTACAAAGTATGTCAATAAAAAAACAAAAAAGGACAAAGATACATTTTATTATATTTGTCAGAATATAAATACATTCAAGGAATCGATTTTTTAAGTGTCGGTTTTTTCTTTATTTTATTTTTTTTTTTTACTTTTATTTTTTAATATAATATTTTTTTTTTGGTTTCATCTGAAAATTCGATTCGATACAAACATAAGACACAACAAACTCAACAAACACAAACACAAACACAGGAATATTTATTCCCTTCCTGTTGAAAGACATTTTATTTGAACCAAGACATAAATTCATAATTTCATTAATGCGTAACCGAGATTTATCAATTTTTAATTAAACAATGAGAGTCAATCAATCAATCAAGTCCAATAAGTGTGTAATAATATTTTATTGATAATAATAATATTATTATTATTATTTTGGGAAATTCAATCCAATTTTTTTAATGATTCAACCTTATATTCTTCTTGTAATATTAAATTATCTTTAAAAAAATTCAATTCAATTTTAAACGAATATGGAAAAAAAAAACATTAAAAACATTGGGATCATAATTTTTTTGTCTATTTGTTGAAGTTGATAGTGAAGAGAATATTCTTCCCAAAGGTATGATTGTTTTCATTATTGATTTTATCTCATTTTATTTTAATTATTTCATTTATTTATTTTATTGTACTTTATTTTAAAACTGTGCAATAATTAAAATTAAAGATACGAAATTTCAAAATATCATACACATCTATTTGTACATATACTTCGATATACATATACATACAGTATACATATTATATATTTATTAATTGATTACTGATTATTGAATTTTAATGTTATGATTGATTATTTGATTGTAATCGTCTTTTTTAATTGATTATATGTATTATCATCCTAAATGAAGATAATTATAGATATTTGAATTTGAATTTGACTGCATTTATTGTGTCCATTATGATTATTATTACTTATTCACGTGACTTATCCAACGCTAGAAAAACATCTTCAGCTTTAACTTCCCAATTCACTATTTTTACTGTTTTCAAATTTTCCTTATCAAGTATTAAAGTATTATTAATTCCTTTATGGTTTGATTGTCCCATATTCATTTTTGAATATCCAAAAAGTTTTAGTCCTGTTACATAATTCCAATCATAATATAAAGTAAAAAGACAATCCACCACTTGAGGTGTATTCATTGATGGTAAATTTATATTTTCTAAATTAAACATCATTTGTTGTTCATTAAATTTGGGAAGTCCAACTTGAATATTAAGAGGTTTTGCAATTAGTGTTCGAGCAAAAATTAATAACTAAAAATAAATAAATAAATGAAATATATATTATTTATATTTAATAAATAAATTATTTATCAGGAAAGAGTAGAAAGAAGAGCACCTTGATGATCCATCCTTCTTGATAATCACCAAATCCTTCCTTTATAACAATAGGAATAATAGAATACCATTGTTTGCATGTACGTCTCAATTTCATCAAATTCTTAAAGCTTTTTTTTTAAAAAAAAAAAAAAAAGTAATGTTTTTATAAATTTCTGTAAAATTTTAAATTATAATGAAAAATTCTAATTTTTACCCAGTTTCTTCAAGCGCTATGGAAAGAATAATTAATAAAATTTCATTTGGTAAATTAGACATTTTGTAAAAGATAAATTTGAAAAAAAAATAAATAAATAAATCTTTTATCTTTTATCTATTTAATAACTACGTAATTTTCATTAAGTCAGTCGGCAGCGACTTTCACCGCCGATCATTTTGTCGTTTCAAATACAGCGCGGAACCCTAAGATAGAATCAACTAAAACTTTATTTTCCAAATATAGAATAAAAATTCTCAAAATTATCGGTTAAAATTTTAGTCTGATTTAAGTTTTACTGGAGTTGAAATTACAGTATTTAATTATACCTATCAAAATTGAGAATATATTAAAAATAGTAAACCATTGTAATTTTGATTGAAAAAAGAATTTAATTTTCAAATTCATAATCTGATTTAATCATGTGATTCCATATTTCGAAATAATAATTGGCTAAAATCTCATCATGTATGCTTACATAAACCATAAAAATTATAAAAAATATTTTTTTCCGTAAATAGATTTATCTAAATGTATATACTCTAACTTCATAATATAAATTAAATCTAATTGCTAGATTGAATCTTATTTAAGATTTTCCAATTTAGAGGTTACGCATTGTATAATCTATACGTGTTGCCCAAATCCCAAATCATTTGGGATTTGGGATGCCAAAATTCCAAATTACTAGTATTTGGGATTT
>CAJVPK010000698.1:0-23648 GCA_910592015.1 Diversispora eburnea | reverse complement strand
CAAACCAGTTTCAGAAAATGATCCAGAAAAAATTTATGGTGTAATTCCATACATGGCACCTGAGACATTGAGTGAAGAAAAAACACTCAAGCATCTGAAATTTATTCTTTTGGTATGGTTATGTATGGAGTTCTACCTAGTTATCCACCATATTACAATATTCCACATAATGAAAAACTTGCAATGGGCATTTGTGAAGGGCTTAAACCTGAAATTAAGTGTGAAATTCCTCAATTTCTCAAAGAAATAATGGAAAGATGCTGGAATTCTGAACCTTTCAATCGTCCAACTACTGAAGAATTGAAATCTGAACTTGATAAATATCTTTCTGAGGATAATGAAATGAGAAAACAAGTAAACAAACAAGTTAATGCAGCAAATAAATCAAACATGAATTTTATTCAATATGATCCTAATGAAATGCATCCTGAAGCAATTTATACAAGCAGACATTTGTCTTTTCTGAAATCCAAGAAATTTGAAACTAATACACATGGTAATTATTTATATTTTTTAGAAATACATTTTTATATAAAATATTTACATTAATTATTATTTAGATACAAAACAATTGAATTTTGGAATTCCTAATATAAATATAAGTGAGTATAGAATTTCTTGAATAATTTGCTTAATAATTTATCTAAATGAAACTAAAATTTTTAAATTTTGTATAGTTAAAGAAAATGAAATTCTGGAAATGGAATATAAATATGATATTGGAACAACAAAAGATGCAATCCATCAGTACACGAAATCAGTTAAAAGTGGAAATAGTAATATTAAGGATAGTATAGATGAAATAAATAAATGTTTGAGAAAACAAACAGCAACTAGTGTTATTGCTGATAGAGATTACTTCAACTGTATTCAGTTCACGAAGCCCCAAATTACCATTAATGAGTTGAATATTTGGGGTGAATCGTTTGATTCAAATACTTCAAATTTCCTTTCCATAGAATCAAATGTATATTTTGGAACTTCAGCTGCTTCACATGCTAAAGTTGAAAAGATAATTAAATTATTTAAGGAAAAAAAAAAAGAAATTGATAAGGAGTTTGAATCGCAACCTGCATGGTTTATAGGACTTGATTTCCATAAAAGTTCCTCTATGCCACATATTTCTTGTTTGTCTACCACACCACTTGATATATTAATTTTGAAAAAGCTTGAAAGATTATTTGATAATGAGTTTGAAATCGTGAGTCATGTGATAGCTCCTACAAACGATGAAGACATAAGTGATGAAACAGCTAGTTATGACAACAGTAATGACAACAACAACAACAGTAATGATGATAGCAACAGAAATGACAACAACAACAACAATAATGATGATAGCAACAGCAATAACAATATCAACAACAATAACAACAGCAATAATAACAACAATAACAATAACCATAATAATAATAATAATTACAACAGCAACAATAATAACAATAATAACAATGATAATAATCACAATAACAATAATAATAACAACAACATTAATAATAATTATAATAGTGATAATAATAACATTAATCATTTTCAAGTCTCATCCGGAGTAAAAGCAAAAGCTGTAGGTGAAAAAGGTGAAAATTTATTAAATGTCTTCCAAGATTTTAATATTTCAGCTTATATCCATGCAAAGGTTGATCCTCTTCCTAATAAAAGAAGTAGTTTAAAATTTTCTATAGATGTGAATGATTGCAGAATGGGGCCAATGCTTAGTGATAAGTGGCGATCACTTTGTAAATTAGGTTATGGTTATTTTCTTGACTCTGTTGAAATTTGGGTCATTCCAATTGAAGATGAATCCATGCCTAACAAACTCTTATATGAATTGAAAGAAGGTCCTTGGCCACAACAATTTAATACTGACGTTGATATTTCTAAAGTTAATGAATATAATAATAATATCAGTGCATCAATTAATAAAGATCCCGGGGTTACATTAAGCCACACTAGAAAAAATGGACAAGAAATTAAGTTTGCAACAAAGGAATGGGCATTGACAGTTGATGGCAGTTGTAGTACTGGATTGGGTTGGATATACCAATACACTGCTGAAGACCTTAATCGTAGAAGGAATTTTGCCCCTGGAAAACATTCCTGTTACTGGGAAACCTTAAAATCAATGAGTGGATTTCAAATTACTATTAAGCAGGTGATATGCTGCAAAATTACTGATGGTTGGCGAAAGTTAAAACCATATACAAAATCAAAATTGATGCAACTATGTCCCAAGATGTCTCATACTATTAAAATGACTTTTAATAATCTTAAAACCTTTAATGAAGATTTTGAAAATCTTATGAAATCTAAAGAATCTCATGAAGATCTTATTAATGTTGCTTTAAAAAAAAAATCACCACCAAAAGTAGATCCAAATGTAAGAAATGTTAACTTTGAGCGCTCAGTCAAAGTAATGACTCAAATTACCAATCCAGATTCAATCCAGTAATCTGATTGACCAAATCTAATTATCAATTCAATCCTGTTTGTAAAGATATAAATTGCTTGCGAGTCTTATTAGATAGATACAAGACATGAATTTGTCCAATCTACCTTGTGTGAGGTAGATTGAAATTTTATTAATAATAATATTTTTTTATTTAGCTATATTTAATTATAAATTAACCAGCTTATATTCTATTTATTTCTTTTATAATTTCATTTATTTTATTTATTTTCATTTATATTTGTCATATTTTATTTACGACTTGAATAGTTGATGGGACTATTTATCTCTTTTTCTTTTTTGTCCGATTAATAATATTAATAATCGTAAGTGTGAAATTGCCATATAATTAATCATAAAGATAATTTTATGATTCACAAATAATTACATATTGTAAGAAGGATGGAATTCTTATAAATAAAATATTTTTACTTTAAATATTTTCATTCAGAAAAAAAATACAATTTTCAAAATGATTTGTAATAAATTCGTGAATTGAGCAATTTCTAAAAATAATATATTTCTTTAGTCTGAAATAGAATGCTCTATAAAATTAAAGTTTTATTAATATTAATTCTTTCATTAATTTTTTATAAATTTTCTCGTTTGATGATAAATCAGTACGATTCTTATTTTTTTAATCCAGAAGTTTAATAATTTAATAAAAGATTTTTGTAAAACAATATGCATTGATATCTCATAAATTTAAAATTTCATATAACTCTATTATAATAGTTCATTTCTTTTTAATATATTTTATAGAATACGAAGTAGCACTTCTAGATTACTAATCAATTCAGATCAATTCTTGCCTCAGATGACATATTTATTTATTCGCGATAAAGTTTTGGTTACTTATTTTTATTCAATAAAGATTTTCTCTAAAATATGAAATATGTCAAATTCCAAATTTCATGGATTTATTCCTTAGTTTTTATTATTTTTTAATTTGATTTTTTCTTTAATAGACTTGAATGATCTTGTTTTTGAAATTTGTGTAGTCTTTTGTATTCTCATGCAGGCAAATAATGTTGCATTTTTATAAAAACATGAAATAATAAAACTCATTTGTGTGTATTATAATATGAAGGTCAACATATTAAGGATATTAAATGTTTAAACTGTAAATTAATACTCTTTAAATTAATATATTTGAATTTTCTAATTATCTCAATTTATCATTATTAATTTTTTTTTTATAATTTTAAAGAAACGAGATTAAAAAACTTTTCACTCAAGTTTGGATCCTTCAAATTTCAACTCATATAATAAAACTAATTTTTTATTATTTTTTATTGAATAGAATTATCAAATCATACACCTAAACTAACTAAAAATCTACTTTGAAAGGTAAATTTAAATAAAAGATAAAAATATTAAAATTAAAAAAAAAAAAAAAAAAACTTTCGATGATTGAATAAAATTATGGATTGTTTGAATCGCGAATGAACCAAAAACAATGTTACAGACAATTTCACTGCCGAACAAAATAAAAAATAAACAGTGTTATCATATTATCAGGCATTATATTATCAGTTATTCAGCATTTTCTACCGAATAACTAAGTCACCTATATGTTTCTTTGATAATTAATCTTCTGTACATCTTTCTTTCGAAAGTTCTTTATTATTTATTATATTATTTGAATCAACTATTATAAAAAAGTGATATAATTAACATGAATAATTAATTATGCTAATAATCATTTTTAATTGCTGATTCGCCACTTGGCAAAACCAAATTGCCTGAAATGTTTATTGAAAATGAATTTCTTTATTCAAGTATTTAATATAATTTTTACTGAGAAAAATTTTGCAAAAATTGCCAATTAGTCACTATTTAATAATAAAATATTAACGAGAAGCTCGAAATTAATATATAAACACTTTTAAACATATATTAATAGATTTTAAAAAGTAATTAACAGCTTTAAACTCTACAAAAAAAAAAAATTTTTTTTCAATAGATTAAGATTTTGAAACTTGTGATCAAAAAATTCTTTATAACTATATTGGGAACATTTAATATTTATATTTAATATTAGCTTTAATAAAATAAAATCAAGCCCAAGTATAATTTTGATTTAAAAATTACGTTTATCAGGTGATTTTGCAAATTATTACGTAGAGAAAAAGGTTGAAGTAAAATTTATTGTCCGAAGGAAATTATTCATATAAATTATAAAAAAAAATTCCTCAGTCATTCAAAGAAATAATGGAATTTTAAACTTCTTAAGCTGAAGAATTTAAAATTCAACTTGATAAATATTATTCTGATATATATAAGAAATCAATTTAGATGAGTCCAATAAGAATTTTATCTAAATGATATTTATTTATTATTTAATACTTTTACAAAAAATAAAAAAATTAGTGAATTTTTATGATAAAATGCATTTGCGCTTTACTAATAAAGACATTTCAGTATGCAACAACGACAACATCAGAAATTTTATTGAATTCTTTAATAAACTACAATATTAAATAAATAAAAGTATTGTACTGTATATAATAAATGTCGAGATTTAATTGATCCAAAACCATAATACAACATATAATTACATAAAGTTCATAAAGGTTGTAAGATTGCGCATACTTTCGCTGCCGCATAAGAATTAACGTTTTACAATAATAAATAAATAATAATTAAAAGATTTTAACTTTTGGAAATTCTTTCTTTATATTTTTGCAAATTTTCTTGCGCCTATCAAATAGTATCAAAATTAACACAAATAACATATTATGTATGCACCCATATATATACATATATATTATATATATATCAATGTAGAGAGATAGGTTTAGATTATTATAATAAATAAATTTTTAATTGAATAAATAAATAAGAAAAAATATTCTTTTACCTCAGATAAGGCTTTAGGTGACAATACAGGTAATCTTGTTCCATCTTGTGGAATAATTTCATATCTAATAGGTGTTTCCTAAATTATTGATATTGAAACAAATAAATATATTTTTTAAATGAATATATTTTAATATAAATGTTATAAATCGAAAATAATAATAATAATAATAATAATACCAGAATAGGCGGACATAAGTCAATTGGCAAATATCTTCCATAATTCCCGAAAAATGAATCACGCTGTTGCATTTCTTCTAAAAATATCAATAAAAATTTCGAATAAGATATTATAAAAATATAGAAAATCAACAATTAAATGTAATTAAATTAAATTTAATTAAATGTAATTAACATAATTAAAAAAAGTTGTATTTAATATACGAACCAATATATAATCCTTCCAATTTATTTAAATATTCTTCCGCCATTTTTTCATGTTGTTCTTTTACTTTATGACGTCTATCTATTTCTATTATCATATGATCATAAGCTTTAGAAAATTCTTCATACCTAAATAAATAAAATATGATATTTAATCGTTGTTTAATAGACAATAAAATCATAAAAAGTAAACAAATGCTTAAAAAAAAAAATAAATTACCATAAATTTAGATTTAATAATTCATCTAATAATCGATCCACCATAGCTGAATCTTTCTCAAAATGTGTCTACACATAATAATAATAATATTAATCTTATTATTGATTAAAGTATTATAAGTAAAATTAATATAAATACTTCTAATTCTTTCAAAATATTTGCATAATTTTCAAAATTATTCGTAAATCCATCTAATTCGTTAAATAATTTATTGGCTTCTTCATATGATGCTTTATAAATATGATTCCTAACTCGAACTTCCTCACTAAAAAAAAAATAAATTAAAAAATAAATTTTAATATTTATTTTTACCACCACGATTTACTTAAGAATTTCAATATTAAATATTTAAAAAAAATTTTTTTTTTGACAGATAAAAATAATAAACATACCTAACGGAATCAATGAACTGAAGTCCTTCCTGTAATTCTTGAACAATCGTTGGAATTATGTCCGTATCTTTCTCCAGAACTATTAAAATAATTCAAGAAAAATAATTCAAAAAAAAAAAAAATTTTAAATTAATTCAAAAAAATAATCATTAAATTTTTACCCGATATATCCAACATTGATTTTGCATTAGAATGTGATTGAAATGCTCTAAATAAAATTTTATAAATTAAAAAATTTACAATAAAAAATAAAATTTTAAAAATTTATATAAATATAAAAATTTAAGACTAAACATACATACTTTAGTGCAGCAGTAACTTGATCATAATGTCTGGCCAAAGATTCCAATGTCTCTGCCATATTTTGAGTTTCTTGTTCAAGAATACTATATTTCTCATGAGAAAAATCTACTCCTGATTCTTCTAGTGAAATATTATTACTCATAAGTATTTCATCTAACTTTTTTAATTCATTATTAATATTTTCAATTATTTTGGAACTAGTATTATAATGTCGCTAGCAATATTTAATAAAATAAAATTTAAATAAAATTAATTAATATTTGATTTGATATAATAATAATATATTACTGATTATTTTTCAATTATTAATAAAATAAAAGAATAAAATAAATAAATTAAAAAAAAATACCTGAATTGCCATAACTTCTTCTTGAGTTTTTAACTTTAACTCTTGAATCCCTTGTTCTTCTACATAATCATATAATGAAACTTTTTCTGAAATGTCCTTTAATTTATTATTATTATCTTTGATATCAAAATCTAATCCTAATTCCACTCCCAACGTATTACTGTTATTCCCCCTATTTAATTGTTCTATGACAATTGCATTCTCTCGAATTGTTGAATCTACATACTTTACATGTAATCCATCTAATGTCGAATCAAGTTTTTCAATTATCGTCGAAAGTTCTTGCTCTTTATTCTATTAAAAATATATATATATATATATATTTATTTATAATAAATAAAATTATATTTTACATTATAATCATCTTATATAATTTTATTATTATTATTTTAATAAAATTTTCTCCTACATCATAAAATTGTAGTAAAATTCCATTTTGTTTTGCTGCAAATTCTCCAAGTTTTTCGATAGCCTATGAATAAAAAAAATAAAATAAATTAATTTATTTAATTTTATTAGGTTAGGTCAAAGAATTTGTTTAAATAAATAAATAAATATATATATGAAACGTACCTGAACTTGACATTCTAATTCACTCCATAAAAATCTAAGTTTCGGATATAATTTTTCAATATTTTCAACGTCACTTCGACATTCCTTCATAACATTTTCTGCTTTCGAACATAATTTTCCACCAAGTTGTAAGGCTTTATGTGAAGTTGAAGTAAGATTTATTAATTTTTGTTCCATTATATTATTATATTATTATTATTATTATTATTTTAAATTTAAGTTAATCAATAATTTGAATTTTATTATTTTTATTTTTATTTCTGAATTTTAAAATTTATTATTTATCGAAGTTATATTTTATTTTAAAAAAGTGTTGGAGATAACAGCGGCATTTACTATTATAGTGTAGTACATGATTTTTTATACATATGTCATCCGCATTTTGACCTAAAAATATATTTGAATTTTATTTATACTTTTTGAACTGATTTTTATTTTTAGATTGAAAATCAACTTTGGTGAATCGAATTGACAAATCAGAATATACTGAAGTTTAAGGAACAAAGTGAGAATTTTCCTATTGAACTTACAGATATTCATAAATGTTCTTACAAAAAAAAAAAAGATCTTATTCAATCTAGAAAATTCGTAGAAATATATTTTCGTAACTATCTTGAAGAATGGTATAATACAATGTCACGAGGTCATGTAAATTAAAAAATTACAATAACAGTTGTTAGTAAAGCGAAAACGTATTATTTCTATTTTTTTCCAGAATTCTTTTTTAATTTTTTCAAGAAATAATCTTTTAAATGAATAAAAATTGCACATACAGTATATATGTATTATTTTTTTTTATATGTTATTGATTTATAATATAACCACGTGTATATTCAGAAGATCTATAAACAACTTTGCTTGTTACTATAATAAAACTTGCATTGACATAAAACGAATTTGGAAATTTTTTTTTTTTTTTTTTTTTTAATAATTGCTTCTGGGATAACTTAGTTTTTTTTCAGAAGATCCGAGTCCCGTTATAATCGAGTTAATCAATAACTTGTTTTAATTTTAATTTTTTCATATATATTTCTCAAACCATTTATATCTCTTTCAAGTTATTTTTCCTCCAAACTGAGTATAAATATTTAGATAAATAAAAAAAAAATCATAAAATTCATCAATATATAAATATTATAAATGTTTACAATTCTGGTTCAAAATTAATTTAGTAATACAACTTTATTAATAGACCCACAAGATGAGAAATGTGGCAACTCTTATTATTTTCCAAAATTTGACAAACATAAATTTTGACATTGTTTTTTTTTATTGTTGTTCCAATAATATAATTGTCAAATTTCATATGTTGAAATTGAAGTGCATATTACAATGCTGAATAAAAAAAGAGATTGCATAGAGACATGTAAGATGATGATTCCCAAAAATATGTAGATTGATGGATTATAAAAAAAATTTACAAGAATTTATACAAAAAAAAGCAATTATTTTCGTTAAAATAAATCGACAACATAAGAGATGTTCGATTTGGAGAAAAAAAAAGGTTCGTCTCAAACGAAAAGAATCCAATAAAATTCGAATCACAGGATACGGAGATAGCTTCGTGTAACACGAAATATAGTGTATCAGGTATTATTTTTTCGTAATGATCACATGAGGACTCTCAAAAACATACCTTTTAGAAATAGATATATAATTTATAATTTCGATATTTAATTTCGAACTCAAATTTGCTTTAAATGTCAAATAGATCTTCCGCTTCCTCGATGTCTTTAGAACACAAGCCAAAAATTTCAATAACTTATGGTAGAAAAATTCAAAAAGCAAAATTTTCCAGTCCTTCTTCTTCTTTCAACAACAACAACAACAATAATAATAAAAAAAATAATAATGATAAGTTGACTTCACAACAACAGCAACATGAAGTTAATAATAATTTCTGGACAAAATCGACACCTGGTTTAAACCTTGGTAACGACAACATTAATCCTTATTCCCACTCTTATCCTACTCGAATGCGTACCAGAAATAATTTAATTACTAAAGAAATGTTATCGTCCTCGTCGTCCTCGTCGACGCTGTTGTCGTCATCGTCTTCAAAGTCTTTGGTGGGTAAACGTTCAAACCCCATGACTACCGATGAAGTAACGGGATCATATTCGAAACTTAGCGTAAAAGATAAAGATAAACCTCCACCATCTAAAAAGAGAATTACAGGAAAAATTGCAATTAATAAAATTAATGAATTTGATATAATTGATAATAATAATAATGGTAATGATAAAAATAATGATATCTTTGATTTTCCCGAAGATGATGATGAAGGTGATTTTGTAATTAGGTCGGTTGAAAGAAAATCATCAATATCATTATCATCATCATCAAAGTATCAACAACCAATAAGACAACAAATAAAGCCACAATCGTATCAACAGCAACAAATAAAATCACAAAAACTGAAGCAGCAACAACCTAATAATATTACTACTCTTGATAATTTGGAAATTTTCGATTTTCCAGAAAGTGGTGATGATGATTATAATAAGAATAAGAATATTTCATTTAATAATCCAAAACCGTCATCATCATCATCGTCGTCGTCGTTATTATCTAGAAATAAAAAGAATAGCTTCGAAATTAAAAAGTCCACCATGGTTACTAGCAGTAGTCATAATATTTTTGATTTTTCGGAAAAAGATAAAACGCGTAAACGTAAACAAAAGACGACGGCATCTAAGAGAAAAGCTGAAGATAGTAGCGATAATAATAATAATAATAGTAGTAATAATCATAATACTTTTAATACTTTAAAATCAGTCGACAAGTCAGAAAAATTGGAAAAATCAAAAAAATTACATAAAAGTTTTGATCACTTCGATTTTCTAGATGACAATAATAACAATAATAATAATAATACTATTAACAATAATAATAGAATTAAAATCAAGACGAAAAGAAATAATCCAAAAATTATAGAGTCGCTTGATATTTTTAATTTTCCTTCTGACGATAATTCTTCTAGAGGAGGAGGAGTCGTAGGTGGTGGTAGAGATGTTAGAAATAGAGATAATAAAGATAATAAAGATAATAATAACATTTCATCAAAACAACAATCATCGTCATCAAAGTTAAACTCAAAAAACGCGAATATCTCTTCATCCCCACTTCTTATTAATAAAAATTTAACAACTAATGTTGAAGTTATGACCGCGAGTAAAAAAAAAAATAATAATGATAATTCACCACCTTCGACGCGTCTTTCAAGACTTTTAAGAAGAACTTCAAAGACAAAGGAAACAATTGAAATTTCTGATGTTGGAAAATCTACATCAGAAAAGAAGGACGATGATAATGGTTTTGATTTTGTTAAATATATAGATGAAGATTTAAATAATGATATTATTGGGGATGTTATTGAGGATGTTAGTGAAGGAGGAAAAAGTAAAGTAAAACAAACATCAAAATTAAAACCAAAAAAAACGAGAGTTCACGAAATTCATGAAATTCATGATGAGGTCAAACATTTTGATTTTGATCCAACTCCACCTGACAAATCAACGGCTAATAAATCAACACCTAATAAATCAGCACCTACTCCTAATAAATTAACCCCACCTAATGAATCAACATTAAACCCACCTAACAAATCAACATTAGGTCCACCTAATAAATCTTCTTCCGTTTATTTTAATAATATATACAAAACACCACCACCTCCCAGAATTTCCGAACATCCAATACGTTCAATATCTGAAGTTGGAACACCGATTTCATTCCTTTCATTTCATCGAAAAAAGACAACCGAATCTGTTTGGGATATCGTCGAAACCGGATCATCCCCTATAAATATGTCATCACCGAGTTCTCGGAAACAAAAAAATTTAGTTGCCAATATGTCAAAACCATCTTCTAATCAATCCAAATCACCTTTATCATCATTATCATTTTCTGCCTCTTCTTCTCCTTCCCCATTTTCACCACGGAATAATAATAATAATAATAACTATAATAATAACAACAACAACAACAACAACAATAATAATAATAATCATGAATTTTTTAATTCCAAATCAAAGAAAATGGAATCTACTGAAATTACCACCACCACTACTTCAACCACAATAACGACAATAAATCAAACTCATCAAAATCTTTTATTACCTTATGAAGAAGATCCATCTTTCGATTCACCGTCGTCGTCATTATCATATTATAATTTATCTATGACTGGTGGTGGTAGTGGTGGTGGTGGTGATGGAAGTATTTTGGGAGGTCAAAGAACTTATGGACAAAGGCGTACGATTTTAGGACAAGATTTAGATTCATTGTTATTGGATTCATATTTATCTTCAGGATTAAAGTTTAATGATAATAATGAAAATGGTGAAGATGAGGAGGAAAAAGATTTTAATGAGAAATCGGTAAGAGAGTGGAATAATCATCCATTTTTTTTTTTTTTATCTCGATCATATTGATCATTTCAAATATTTCAAATATTTTAATAATACAAAAAAAAATGAATAATGATTATAATATAATAATATGATTATCATTATTATTATTATTATAAAGATAATTAATCAAAAGAGTCAAGTCAAAAGTTCACATGAATTACGTGAAGTAGGTGAATATACCCGATTTACTGATGAAATGGTATACATTTTGGATGGTCTTCGAAAAAGTCAACCGTTAAATGTTCGCAGAACGAGGTAAAGAATCTTATGCATTCAAAAATCTTAATATATTTCATATGTCACTGAAATTTTTATTTTATTTTATTTTATTTTTTATTTATTTTATTTTTTATTTATTTTATTTTATTTTTTATTTATTTTATTTTTTATTTTTATTTATTTTATTTTTTATTTATTTTTATTTATTTATTTTATTTTGGTAGCTGTATGGAATTGGCACGAAAGTTATTAAATGGAGAATTTTTACTTAAAGTTCGTGCACATAATTTTATTTCCAAAATATATAACAATTTGTCTAAGCATCAAGATTCGGTTAGTAATATTATGATTTTAATAATAATAACGATATTTTTAATTAATTATATATTCTTTAACTATGTTCTAATTAAATTTAACTATTTGTATATATATATATATTTTAATTATAAAGTTTATAAAATATTGCTTTATATTCATCATATGCTTATTAACTGAAGATAAGCATAGTTCAGATTTATTGATTAATGAATCTGGATTTATGGAAATAATTGTGGGTTGCTTAAATTCCCCATTGGATCCTTTTTCTGATGATAATGAATTAAAGAGATCTGAACGTTTATTGGTAAGTTTTTATTATATTATTATGTAATTTAATATGACATATTATGATATAACATGATATAATATATAATATATTATTATTATAATTTAATCTGATCTATAATATGTATTTATTTGAATTGTTTATTTTATAAATAGATCAAAGACATGAAAGAAATCATAAGACGTTCTACAATTTTCAGTTCAAAATCAAAAGTAATTTTCATTTATTATGATAATTATTATTGTTATGATTATCGATTAATTATTATTATTGTTATGATTATTTATTATTATTATTACGATGATTATTTATTATTGTCGTTATCTTTTTAGATTTCACTTAAATCGATAGCACTTCGAATTCTATCATCATTAACATCTTTACGTACACGTTATGAAAATTTGATTAAGAGAGAATTAAAAACCTCGGGAGGTTTAATCTCTGTAATGGGTATTTTAAAAACTGAACTTGAACAGGTGTCAAGATTATTATCAAAAATCGAGAATGGTAAGGTGAGTTAATAAAATAAAATAAAAAAATTCAATGTTCAATTTATATTAATCCATTGCGCGTTCAATAAATAAAATAAATTTTAATTAATTTATTAATTGATTGATCGATTGATTAAATTAATTAAATGATATTAAAAAAGGAATTCGATTCAGTATTGGATCTTGAACGTATAGAACAATGTCTCAGGATCTTAGAATACGCAGCATATTCTTGTGAAGAAAATCAAATCGACATAGTTGAAATGGATGAAGAATTATTACAATTGCTATTGGAATTTCTTTTATATTGTCAACTTGAATCTTATAATGATAATTCTCATATAACTTACTCTGGTAAATTATTATTATTTAATATTATTATTATTTATTATTTTAATATTATAATTATTTAGAATATTAATTTAATAAATATTTTATTTTATTTTTTTTAATATTATTCAAATTTTTTATTAACAAATCTAATTATTAAAAAAAAAAAAAATTAATTAATATAGCGAAGGAATGTTTACTTGGATGCCTAAGAGTACTTATAAATTTAACCAATTATAATCAAAAATATTGTCAATATATTGGATGTCCATCGGGGATGCCAATTCTTATGCGATTAACAATTGTTGGACAACTTCCTGATTGGTCGTCGTCCTCAACAAATAATAATAATAATAATAATAATAATAATAACGATAACAATAATATCAATATTGAAGAAAAAGATAATGACAGTAATAATAATATGGAAGAAGATAATAACAATAATATCGAAGAAGATAATAATAATGATGATGAGATGAATGTAGAAGATTTAACTAAATTAAAAGATATAGAAATTATCAAAGAAGAGATACTTTCACATATGATTGCCTTACTTATTAATTTGGCTGAAATGGATACAAATAATCATGATGAATTTCGTAAAGTTGGTAAGGTTATCATAAATATTTATGTTGTTATAGGAAGTTCTAAAGAGATAATTAAAATAATATTTTTTTAATAATTATAATTTTTTTTATATATATATTTTTAGAACAAAATCCAAATTGTCCAGGAACGCATAAATGTCTTAGAATGTGTACTTGCTCTTCACGAGAATCAACAATTTCATGTCTCGTTTCTTTATATAATCATCAACTCGAGAAAAGTGAAAAATGCGATAATGAAACCATGTTAGCAGCCTTTATCGCTTTATTACTTGGTTTACTAATTAAAGATAATCAAGAAAACCAAATGTTATTGATTGATATCCTTTTTTTTTTTTTTGAATATCGGAATTTTATAAATTATTATATTTATCATTATTACCATTATTATTTATTATTATTATTATTATTATTATTATTTCTTTAACTTTTAAATTTAAATTTAAAATTTATTTTATTTACAGCGATTACCGAATCGATCAGTTAGTTCGTTAATTAATTTTCTTCAATTATTTCATTTTCATGAATTAATTGGTGAAGTAGCGGCAACAGGTGGAGGAGAAGAACAAATACCGACTATTAATACTACTACTACTACTTCACTCATGGATAATGATGACGATAATAATGATGGCGGCGCAGATGATAACGATAATAATAAAGAGCAAATAGTTGATGATAATATGATATTACAATCTCATCACGGTCGACGAATTAATAATAAAGAGTTATTTTTGGAAATCATAAATGTTTTAAAATCTTTAGAAATATAAAAAAAAAATTTTTTTTATCTTTATTTATTTATTACTATTTTTTTGGGGGGGGAAAAGTATTAGCGAAGTGAAATTTTTTATCATTTTTATCATTCTTATCATTTTATCATTTGTTATTTTTTTTTTATTTATCGTTATTATTTATTTTTTTAATTAAATTCAATTATATTGATATATTTACATATTGTTTACATATTACTTATTTACAAATACAAATATTTAAATATATTCAAAATAAAGTAAAATGAATTATCAAATTTAATGACATTTATATAAATTTGTCGTAAAAATTGTTTATCAGAAAAAAATATTTTAATGTTATTTATTATTTATAGAACTCATTTATGATTGTAAATAAAACTTATATAAAATATGGAAGAATACAAATCAAATATGTATGCCAATGCCATTAAAATTATTCACACAATAAAAACGCAATATACGTTGTACTCGGAAATTAATTCCGAACTCTATATATTTATCAGGAGGTCAGATTATCATTTCTCGTTATGGACATGTACATGTTTATATCAAAAAAAAATAATCATGAATTTCCGAAATTTTCTTATAAATACGGTCGATACAAACGAGTACGTACCACCTAATTTGAATGCTATCGTAGTTTGAAATAAAATAAAATAAATTTTTTTTTTTTTTACTCAATACAACATAATAATAATAAACAATGTCTACCGAGAATACTTCTCGTCATCGTTATAATTTACCTGATCTCTGTATTCGAAATATTCTTAATTTCATTAATGATGATAAAAGTGATAATAATAATAATAATAATAATAATAATAATAACAACATTTTACATACATTACGCGCTTGTACTTTAGTTGATCGTAATTGGTGTTATATCTCTACTCCATTTTTATGGTCAAATCCATTTACCATTGTTAAAAATTATGTGGAAAATGAGAAAAATCGAAAATTTGAAATTATTATTTTAGATGAAGAAGAAATCGATCAATGTAGTCAAGATGATAATAATCAAGATAAAATTAAAGATACTCTAGTCACCAAATCTGAAAAAGACATTAAAGATATCAATACTCAAGAAACCAAATCTATAGATAATAATAACTTCAGGCCTCATATAATTTTTCAAAAATTAATTACTTCTTATGTTCAAAGTTTACCTGATGATACTCTTTCCTCCCTAGAATTAAATACTCCAATTGAAAATTTTCATCGTAATCCATTATTTAATTATTCTTCTTTTATTCGTCATTTACCTATGTCTCAAATTTTTATTGCCGTACTTACATTTTGTGTTCAATCAAAATACTCTTTTTATAATTCCCCAATTTCTTTTGATAATACTCCTTTACCCCTCTGTTATCATAGTCGTGATCCTATAAGGCGTAATGCACATGTTGTCATTTGTGCTAAACCTACTCTTCTCTTAACTCACCTGATGAATCTGTTTATTAGTAATTCACCCAAGATTTTTTCTCTGGAATTAATTGGTTCCTTAAAGCCTTTGTCTTCTTTAGCTTCTAATTTAAAATATCCTCACTTCTTAGATTTATCGGATTTAAATATTTTCACATTTCCTAATTCATCAATTTGTTTTAAACATTTAAAAAATTTTCAATGTTTTGATAATATTATTACGAACGTTATAATACCTTTAAGTTTAAATAAGTTATCCACAAATATTGAAGAATTTGCAATCAAAGGAAGTCACGCGGATGATATACAATCTTATCATTTATCAAGTATTGCGGAATTAGCCAAAGTTATTTCCATTCAACAAAATTTAAAAGTTCTTTCAATTGATAACATCAATTGTGCAACGATTGTATGTGATGTTAATTGTATGAAAACTCTTTTAGAAGAAGGATTAAGTAATCCTTTGGGTAATTCGAAAGTTTTAGAGACATTAACTAAAATTGAATTTACGAGAATAACTTTTAGATCAGATAGATATTCTCCAATTAATATATTAGCCAAATGTAAAAATTTACAACATCTTATAATAAAGAGTTGTACTAATTTAAGATTCTCTAGTTCGGATGAAAGTAAATTAGAAGAATTTATTGTTTGCAACTCAAATTCAGCTTCAACTTCTACCTCAACTTCAACACCACCACCAACAACAGCAACAACAACAACATCATTATCATCACCAATAATAATTCCCTTTTCAAAACTTCAAAATTTAGAACTTGCTAATGTTTTAATTCCCATGAATTTACTTGCATTCTTTACCAGATGTTTTAAGAATACATTAAGATCATTGGTGGTTTGGTTAAAAACATTTCGAAATTACACTGACATAGTACTTTGGATTATAGAATTTAATCAATTGGAATTTATTCATATCTATTTGACCCCTCAAAAAATTAATAATTTAAATAATTTATGTGTCATATTGGAAGATTGTCAAGATTTGAAGGAAGTTATAATAGAGGATCGAAAATATTTTGAAAAGGTTCCAGAAGTATTTCGATTATTAAATTATGGTACAATTGATGCCAATGATTTTTTATGTAAAATTGTAATGATGTTGAGTAAAAATGTTGAGAGGTACATTACATTATATTATTTTTATTTTTATTTTTACTTTTATTTTTTATTCTTCTAAAATTTAAAAAAAAAAAAAAATCTATTAAATTCTTTTTTTTAGGCTTACATTTAAAATAAATTTCTCATTCACTCCTGGAACACTAGAATTCTTTATATCCAATGCAGTTTCTTTAAAATATTTGAGTTTTGAATATTCAGCAAGTCTTACAGATGAACATTTACTGATACTTCAAGAATTAAGTAACAAAACAAATATAAAAACTTTAAATATTGGATATACTCCAAATATAGATGAAGAAGTAATTAATTTAGCAAAAGAAATTATTCCTGAAATTATATATTGGAAATAAGGGAGGAATTATGGATTTTTTTGTGTAAAATTTTGAATTGTATTATTATTTTTTTTAATTCATTTTATTTTATTTATTTATTTTATTTTTTTTATTATTGATTTTTTTTTTATTATTTATTTTATTTATTTATTATATTTTTAATAAAAAGTTGAAATTTTTAAATGATACATGATTTTTAAATTATTTATTATTATTTACAGTATTTACAATAATTATCCGGTAATTACAACTAATTAATTAATTCAGTATTTACAGTTGTATTTGATTATTTACATCTCTTTCGCCTTTTCTCACTCTTTCTCACCTTTCTCACCTTTAATATAAGAAGTTTTAATAATATTACTACTTTCATTATTATTATAGAAAGGGTTAGTAGAAGTAGTACTTTCAACAGTACTCTTTGAAGGATTTTCCTCATCTATTACTCCAACTTTACTATTACTCCCTCCTTGACCTTGACCCTGACCCCAAGTGGCACTCCAAGTACTTGAATTCCCGAAACTTAATGAGGATAGACCAGTGGAAGTTAAGAATTTTTCTTTGAAATAAAAATCTTCTTCCGATGGAAGGAAACCGCAACACCAAGCGAATATACTAAGAATTAATAAGATCGTGTACAACCACATGACAAATAAGTTGAGAACTCGAATCACGCACGCAGTATGAACTTCGGGTGATGAATAAGAATAGGACGTAGGACAAAAGAAAGGAACGTCTAATTCATCCATCGTGTAATGTGTGTATGCAACTATATGTGACGATGAATTAATAAATGAAAATTAGTGATGAATTATAATTAGTGATAAACGGTGATAAAGGTGATAATTACTTGATACCACTATCATATATAATGGAACAAAGCTGTTTTATAAAGGTAAAAAAAAAAGAATTAAAAAAGTTCAATCGAGAATATATCAAAAATAACATCAAATATTGTAGTATTCGCCTCGGTATTTTACCATAATTGTTCTATTATTTTTTCACGAATCAAATCCAATGAACAACCTTTTCTGAGAATCGCTACCCATATCAAAGTGACTAAAAATATAAAAATAATTAAAAAAAAAAGAAATAACTCGAGAATCTTATTAATATTTAGCAAATTTTAAAAGCGTACTAACTAGGAAATGGAAGCGATAAAGCAAGGTATCTTTGAAAAAAAAAAAAATTTAAAAATTAATTAATTTTAGAGAAATTTCATTATGGATATATAAGAAAAAAAAGAAATAAATAACTTACATAAACTCAATAATTGGATTTTCCAATGATACTGTTGACGAATGAGTCTCGAAATAAACGATCTTTGAAAATTCTAATATCTCACAGATAATTAATTTTTTTTTTAGAGAGAGAGATGCAGCAAAAAAAAGAAAAGTAATAACTTTCACATACCCAAAATAGGGACTAAATAAATTAACGTAACCAAACCAAATCCGAATATTACTCTTGAAAACCATTTCGCACAAGTCTTACTAGATGGAGAACACATCTTTTTTAAATTGTATTTTGATAATTATAGTATTTAACTGATTATCATTAAATTATTATTTCTTTTATATGTACAATATATCTATCCTCCGGGATACAGGGATACACGGGTGGGTCTAAGAGAGCGAAAACTCGCCGCAGATCCGTTTTATGAGATATAAATATTAGAATGATAGGATAAAAGAATCTATTTGAGTAGAAGAAAGAATTGAGATTTGACGACGACGACGAGATTTAATCAAATTCGTCAATTCAATGAAATTTTCAATTGATATATTAGCTTTTTTCATTCAATGTGCGATCGATAGAGGATAGAAATGAACTCAGCCAAATTTTCAATTTTCTAGTGAAATTTTTTTCATAAAGAGAAGCCACAACAACCATTTTAACCTTTAATCATACTTATTTTGTTTACGTATTTTATCAGCAATGAAATTGATAAAAAAGAACAACATAGCCTCATCCTTCATTCATTCATAATTATTTATTATTTTTATTTAGTTAATTAGCACGTTCTATACATTGATCACGTTGCTAATTCGGAGGCCAAAACCTTGATGGATTTTTTTTTTTTTAAATTCCGATAATGGAAAACTGAACATATTTGATCAATCAGATATTTTTTTTTTGTTAATTCTCTTGATTTTATATTTATTTATTATTTTTTTAAAAAAAAAGATAAATTCTGTCGTTTGTATTTGTATTAAAGAATAATGGTTTCAACATTTTGTTGAAAATTTTGAAGAATTAAAAATCTAATGCTCATTATTCTATGATATAGTTAATAGTTTTATAAATAAAAAAGACGTAAACCTGTAATTATTTTGGACATATATTTTTGATCTCGTGGAGAAATTTGTGTAAACATTATTTACATTATTTGAAATTCGAAATTTAAACAATTCATTGCTTATTATTATTATATTACTCGAATGTAATTTTGTGAAACGGTTTATGATTAAAGAAGCCTCAAAAAGTGAGTTCGTTCTACTCAATGGATTTTTACACGTTTTAAGCCCAAAACCATTAAATCAAATATTATAAATGTTATAATAATAAATAATAAAAATAATTAAAAATATAAAAATATAAAATAAATATGCTATTGTTAATTTTAGAGAAAATACAAAAAAAAATGTTATAAAATAATAGAATTGATAATTTCATTTAATTAATTGTATTAAACGAATATAATACTCGCTTATCAGGAACTTCAAAATCCAATTGTTTCGTATCTAAAATAACAATGCAAATATTTTTTTAATAAAAACGTTCGTCATTTATTGCTAAAAAATATTTGGATATTGCTTCAAATTTCTTTTGTTTCTGAGTCTACTTGTGTTTATAGCTTCAGGATGAATAAAATTCTTGTTTGATTCATCTGCTGCTTCAACTTGTTTTCTCGTTTCATCAACATTATATATATTAGAATACTATTTTTCAAGTTGAGATTATAATTCTTCAGCAGTTGGAAGATTAGGAGGTTCAAAATTCCAGCATTTACCATTATTACTTTGAGTAATGGAATTTCACAGGGTTAAACCCATTGCAAATGTTCATTACAAGATTTGCATCATACGAAATATTATAGTGGATAATTACATAGTCCAAAAGAATAATTTTCAGTGCATTCTCCTCTACTCAATGTCATTTCCGTAACTGGTTTGTACGTTCTAAAATCATTAAGCTAAAAAAATCTTTACGCATTACAATAGTTGATAAAATACAATTCTTTAAACTGATTATTCTATTTCAACCAAGTTCACGTAGCTTTGAAATGATTTTTTTCGACTTTTTTGTTCTAATCCCTTATCATAGCATTTGCCACGATTGCACTGTTCGTAATTATCATCCGTTTTCAACTGATCGTAAGGAACTTCGAAACGATTTTAATCACATAATTATCACCTTTTTCAGTTCCGCATTTCAACTTATTTTTTCGTTTACGTGGATATTCCGTTTAACAGAATAAAGAAATTTAATTATATACTTGAAGTGTTTGTTAGACAAAGTGACAAGCTAAATAGATTAAATATCTTAAAAAAAAATGTTATATTTTTTGAACTAAAATTATGTATTAAATTTCAAATTAAATCTCATTTTCTGAGTATATCTGAGTATATCACATTTTCTGATGATATCATTCATGTAACGTTCTCATTCCAGAATTTCGATTATGTATTATTAATGAATGGTACAAATAGTACGTAACATTACACAATTTACAAAATACAAAAGCATATTTCAATTGCTAAATGTTACATCGGTTGAAATAAAAGAAATAAGAGAGTTCTGAAAGAATATATCATTGAAACAATTTATATTTATTCGAGGCAAGCACTTATCTGATAAACAAAAGCATAAATAAATATAAATGACTGACGTACAAATATTTTTATAGGCAATAAAATGTATTGAATTTTGACATAAATATTTATTTTTCTATTGTTTTATCGTATAATCTAAATTCTAAAGTCTTTAAAATTTATATTTCATTTAAACTTTTATAAAATATATAAAGTTTTAAAGCTCTGTTTTTATAGACAACTTGAGTATAATTTTTTCAATAGAAATGGAAATTCAAACAAAAAAAGATGAAGAAAAAAAATCATTCCTGTGGTACTTGAAATCGGCTGAGGGGGGAAATAGTGACGGAAAGAATAATCTTGGATATCATTACGAATGTGGGATTGGAACAGCAAAAGATAAAGAGAAAGCATTTCAATGGTATTTGAAATCAGCGGAAGAGGGAGATATTATAGGACAATATAATCTCGGACGTTGTTATCAACAAGGGATTGGAACCACAAAAGATGAAGAGAAAGCATTTCAATGGTATTTGAAATCAGCTGAAGGAGAAAATAATGACGGACAGAATAATCTTGGATATTGTTATGATAATGGGATGGGAACCATAAAAGATGAAGTGAAAGCATTTCAGTGGTATCTAAAATCAGCTGAAGGGGGAAATCATTCGGGACAATACAATCTTGGCTTTTGTTATTCAAATGGGATTGGAACCAAAATAGATGAAAAGAAAGCATTTCAATGGTACATGAGATCAGCCGAAGGAGGACATTGTTCAGGACAATGCAATCTTGCCCTATGTTATTCAAATGGAATTGGAACCATAAAAGATGAAAAGAAAGCATTTCATTGGTACCTGAAATCGGCTGAAGGGGAGGATCATAAAGGACAATACAATCTTGCAGTATGTTATTCAAATGGGATCGGAACTACAAAAGATGAAGAGAAAGCATTTCAGTGGTACCTCAAATCAGCTGAGGCTGGAAATAGTGACGGACAGAATAATCTTGGGTATTGTTATGAAAATGGGATTGGAACACCAAAAGATGAGGAGAAAGCATTTCAATGGTATTTGAAATCAGCTGAAGGTGGAAATAGTGATGGGCAAACTAATATTGGGTATTGTTATGAAAATGGGATTGGAACAACAAAAGATGAAAGGAAAGCATTTCAGTGGTACATGAAATCAGCTGAAGGGGGAAATATCATTGCACAATATAATCTTGGATATTGTTATCAACATGGGATTGGAACAACAAAAAATGAAAAGAAAGCATTTCAATGGTATTTAAAATCAGCTGAAGGTGGAAATAGTGATGGGCAAACTAATCTTGGACATTGTTATCAACATGGAATTGGAACAACAGAAGATAAAAAGAAAGCATTTCATTGGTACTTGAATTCAGCTGAAGGGGGAAATATCACCGCGCAATATAATCTTGGAGATTGTTGTGAAAATGGGATTGGAACAACAAAAGATAAAAAGAAAGCATTTCAGTGGTACTTGAAATCAGCTGAAGGTGGAAATCATTCGGGACAATACAATCTTGGCTTTTGTTATTACCGTGGAATTGGAACCACAAAAGATGAAAAGAAAGCATTTCATTGGTACTTGAAATCAGCTGAAGGTGGAAATATTACTGGACAGAATAGTCTTGGTTATTGTTATTACCGTGGAATTGGAACCACAAAAGATGAAAAGAAAGCATTTCAGTGGTATTTGAAATCAGCTGAAAGGGGAAGCCTCACTGCACAATGTAATCTTGGATATTGTTATCGTCATGGGATTGGAACAATGAAAAGTGAAAAGAAAGCATTTCAATGGTATTTGAAATCAGCTGAAGGTGGAAATATCTCTGCGCAATATAATCTTGGAGATTGTTATGAAAATGGAATTGGAACAACAAAAAATGAAAAGAAAGCATTTCAGTGGTACTTGAAATCAGCTGAAGGTGGAAATCATTCGGGACAATACAATCTTGGCTTTTGT
>CAJVPK010000697.1:0-23731 GCA_910592015.1 Diversispora eburnea | reverse complement strand
ATGATCCGTCTGAACGACCAAATGCTGAATCAATTTTTATTATATTAGAGGAGTGGCTTGAAAAATTAACCTTTTTTAAAAAATCAAAAAAGAACATGGTGTTTTTAAATGCAGATCAACAAATGCAAAACATAGATTCTGAATCATTATATAATGAAACTACTTATTTTGGAACACAACTTATAAGCCAACCTTTAATGCAACATTATTTAGCAATTCTTGAATCTTTTTCTAAATATGATATAAATAAATACATAGATATGATCAATTTAGATGATTAATTATTAAATTTATATTTTTTGAATTACATTACAATTTATATATACAAAATAACTTTATTTTGTAAAACTAAAATATATTGTATTTGTAAAACCCAATAAATACAAAATTAATGTCATCAATAGTTTTCAAATTATTTTCAATATCAAACTTTAATCTTTGTATAATATTTAAAGCAAATAAAGTATTTAGGATATTTATTATATGTAATAAATTTAAATATAATTAACAAAAATATACATCAAGGATGACTAATCATAAATATTTAAAGTCAGACGCACTTGTCTTTATGATCATACTTTTTTTATCTATTTACGTTCTAAGATTTCTGTATAGATTTTACAATTGATGAAGAACTTTGGAAACACTTATTAAAATCACAAAAAAATATAAAAGCAAAAGTCGAGCTAAAATTGGCAGAGATTATAAAAAATATATATAATTTTAGAAGATTTCAAATCTAGGACTACATATCTATGAAACTTTAAAACTTCAATTAGCCCAAATAAATTCGTTAAAATGTACAGTAATTTTATTTTACCACCCCATTAAAAGAAATTTCAATTTTTTTTTGGTTAAAAAAAAAATATAATTTTATTCGCGCTTATGATAAATAAAGTATTAAAGTCAATCTCTGTCTCTGGAATTTCTTGCTATATGACGTGATAAAAATTTTAGTTTAAAGATTCAAATACATCTCACAAAAATCAAGTTCCATTATTTGGATCTGGTATGTCATTGTTGTTTATTGATTTATTTTTCACTTAGATGTATTGAAATTTTATTTTTATTATTCACTTTATTAAAAAAAGGAAACTTTATCTTATTTTAATAATTAACCATTTGACTTTAAAAATATTTTTTTATCATAATTGATAAATAACTTCTGTAATTTTCCCATTCCGACTTGAGATTATCGCATATATATATTTTTACTATATAACTTATCTCTGCAATTTATTAATGTAGATCTTTCCGTTTCTCGCGAATCACGAATCACGAATTAAATCTTCATTTATTTCTTCAGCACGCAAATCTTTATATCAAATATTCAGTTTACATACCTGCCGATTAATAATAAAACACGCAACCCTTCATTAAATTTTAAAATAATGGATTTTTCATAATTTTCAAATTTTCGGATGAATTTTTCTTCTGTTTACAAATATTAAAATAAATAAACCTGATAAAAGTAGCAATTAGAAATTTCAGCATAATAGGTTTCACATAATATTTAAAAATTTTTGTTGGATAAACTAGATAAAAAATTGACCTTCCATCTGGTTTGTCATTAATATTTTGAACAAATACCAAAGATGTTTGTGTAGGATTACTTAAAATTACAAGAGATTTATTCGATACAATAATCCCTTTAATGTTACATTGCTACTCATTTAAAGACTTCGGAGTCTAAAATTAAAATTTTAACTTGATTCCTATTTCTCCTACAAGATGGGAAAATACATGATATAAAAATTAAACTTTCAAACAATAGCTTGTATTTTAGTATATAATAAAAAAAAATTTTAGTAAAGAGTTTTTAAATAATGCTTTGTTACAATAAAATACTACTGTTGTATCAAATCTTAATAGAAAATCGCTTCCTGTCTTACAAATCGCGATCGAAGTCAAAAACAGCGTTAAATTTCACAAAGAAATTACGATGTTCTTATAATCGATCGAAAGTCTGTTCTAGGATACAAGATAATATGTGTTTCATCCCTATAGTACCGATATCTGCCGAGATGTTCCTGTTTAAATTCAAAACGACCCCCGTAAAATATAAAATATATGTAGTGTCGTAATATTACGGAGATTTACGCCTAAAAAAATTTCTTGATGGTATCACAGGTGGCACGTAATAAGGAGTATGATTGTGTTACGAGAATTTTTAGAAAGATAATTCGCGTAGTCAAAGTCTTTGATAAATTTTTCTATACTGAAATAGTGAATAATTATCAACGTGACCACTAATGATTGGTAGAAGTTTATTGTCAGTATATTAAATATATTTATATTTTAACATTAATTCGATAAATTATTATTTATGAAACACTCCTTCTCTTCGTTGTTTAGTATCACGCAAAAATTACCAAAAAACATTTTGGCAGTTCGACATAACTTTGGAACAAATTATCGCAAGCATTATTTAATAACTAATGGAGAATTAAGTAAAAATGCATCTTCCGAAAATAACTATGAAATAAATAAGACTAATAATATTGAAGATAATGTTGATAAGAATAGTAATTCATCTTCATTTGGATTATGAAGATATTTTAATGAAATCAAAAATGGTACACAAAATTTTTAAAATTAACCAAATTCTACAACCATCCATTTAGGTAAATTTAAAAAATTTAGAGTTACTATCAACTCTTGCGATCGTGATGAAAGTAACTTGATCAATTCAACTTCGGATTTGAGTTCATGTGATTCGAAAATAAAATCACAATCAACAATGGTAGAGAAGGTAGAAAAGATAGAGACGGTAGATCCCGATATATTAAATATATTACAAGATGTTTTCAAATTAAAAAGTTTTCGATTAAACCAATTAGATGCAATAATTTCAACCCTTAATGGAGATGATGTATTCAGTTTAATGCCTACTGGTGGAGGAAAAAGTTTATGTTATCAATTACCTGCTGTATTAGATAATAAGAGAAATAACAAAGTCACGTTTGTGATCTCTCCACTTTTATCACTTATGCATGATCAAATCTCTCATTTAAATAATTTGGGAATTTATGCTTTGGGAATAGAAGCAAACCAAGATTCTGGATACCGAAATATGATTTATCGTGAACTTGATAATCCTGTATCTAAACTCACCTTACTTTATTTGACACCAGAAATGATAAATAGAAGTAATAAATTACAAGGTTTAATTCAATTATTTTATAGTAAAGGACGATTGGGCCGATTTGTGATTGACGAAGCTCATTGTGTTAGTCAATGGGGTCACGATTTTAGACCAGATTATGTAGAGTTAGGAAAAATGAAATGTATATTCCCTGATATACCAGTGATGGCACTTACTGCAACTGCAACTACGATAGTCAGAGAAGATCTAATACGTAATCTTGGAATATCAAATTGTAAAGTCTTTACAACTGGATTTAATAGAAAAAATTTGATATATGAAGTTCGAAAAAAGAGTTCTAATGTAGAAGGACAAATCTATAAATTTATTCAAGATTCATCTAATAAAGATAAAACAGGAATTATATATTGTACTTCTAAAGCTTCATGCGAAAAGGTTGCGAAAAAACTTACTGAACATGGATTGAAAGCAGCTTATTATCATGCAGGAATGGATAAACAAGATCGATTAAGACTTCAAGATGATTGGCATAGTGGTCGTATTCACATTATTGTAGCAACAAATGCATTTGGAATGGGAATTGATAAACCAGATGTACGATATGTAATTCATCATTCTTTCCCTCAATCTTTAGAAGGATATTATCAAGAAACTGGTCGAGCTGGAAGGGATGGATTAGATTCAAAATGTATACTATTCTATTCATATGCGGATAAATTCCCTATACAAAAATTAATTGATTCTTGTGAAGGAGAGAATGTTCAAAAAAGGCAACAACGAGAAAATTTAAAAGAAATGATTCGATATTGTGAAAATCAAATTGATTGTCGACGGGAAATAATATTACATTATTTTGAAGAAAGTTTTGATCGTAAAGAATGTAAACAAGGATGTGATAATTGTCAAAATCAACCAACCATCTCACGAATACAATTTGATGCTACCGAAATAGCCAAAATTATGGTACAACTTATAAAATTAAATCAAAGAGCACATGTAACAATGCAACAAATAGTTAAAATGATGAATCAAGATACTGATAAAAACTTAATAAAAATTGTTCAAAGAAAAAACCTTAAACTTCCACCAGGATTCCAACCCACGGATCTCACTCGGGATGAAATAGAAAAGATTTTTAAAATCATGGTTCTTAATGATATTTTAATAGAAAATATCCACCCTAATTATATGGGATTTATTTCTACATACGTCATGGTAAAATTAATACATTCTCGATATCACCTTGATGTTATCTATTTATATCATCTTTGATATAATTTATGTAGTAACATATATTTAATTTCTATTTAATCTATTTAATAGGTGGGTCCAAGAGCTGATTTGTTAAATGATGAGACGGAAAGGATTATAATAGACCGTATAGTAAGTACATCAATTCTTAATCTAGGATATAATATTATTTATTGACATTTTTTAAATGTTGTATAGAGAAAGAAAAAGAAGGAAAAGAAAGTAAAGGAAAAGAAAGTAAAGGAAAAGAGAAGTAGAAAAATACAATTCTAAGAGGATATCTACACTAATTCCCAACCAAGATTAAGCCTAGTTTATTCTATACAGTCGTGGTACTACAAACCTTCATCCTTCAAATGGAGGCTACAACCCAGAATAAATAAAAAGAGTTATTAGCTAACCCTAGATTCCCTTCTAAATCTATAGCACTTGTTCATTTTTTTTTTAAATTAAATAAATATCTGAACTTTTTTATATTAACTCCAAAAAAAATTTTCGAATCATTTGTATTTTTATTGCTGTAATATTGAACATTTGTCTCTTGAAATTCTGTATAAAAAGTTCATATTGTATCATTGACTAAATGGTTTATATAGAAAGTATTAGACCTTAGTTTATGCTAATCCTTTTATGATCATATTTTGGGTACGGTAATAATATTTACGATTATTATGTAAATTATGATATTAGAAATCTTTATGTATAAATTACTATACCATAATTAGATTAATTAGGCTTGAAAAGTAGAATACATCATTCATTCATTGGTCATATAAGTAAACAATTAAACAATATTCTATTTTTTTAAAAAATAAAATGTCTTTGACAAATTATCCCAAAATTTTATTGACCTTCTTAACGATAAAGATAATGATTATAATGTAATCATTGAAGTTGAGAATAAGAAATCTTTTACCTCTCATTCAAACATATTGAAGTATCACTCATCCTACTTTCATAATTAGAAAATATTATCCCGAATGAAAATAATGTTAAGACAATTACTTAACCAAATATTTCTAATGTAATTTTTGATATGATACTTAAGTAAGTTATCAATTATTCTTTAATAAATATGCCAATATTAACAATAATGTATTACTTTAAATTAATAATTAATATTTATTTTATAAGATATATTTATGGCGGAATTGTTAATTTCGAGAATGTTGATACAAGATTTATTTTTGATTTAATGATGGCAGCTAATGAACTTGAAATTGAAGAGTTGACCAAGAAATTGGAAAATCATCTTATTGAAACTAAAAGTTCTTGGTTAAAATCTCATTTTTCTTTAATTTATCGTTCAATTTTTAACGGAAATAACTTTAAAGATTTAGAAAATTTTGCAATAATATTATTACAAAGTATCCGAATCTTATTTTCGATGCTGGAGATTTCGCTTCTCTTCAAGAATCTGTATTGATTTCTCTCCTTAAACGAGATGATTTGCAACTTGAAGAGATCATAATTTGGGAATATGTAATTAAGTGGGGAATAGCTCAGAATTCCAATTTACCTGTAGACCTTAAAGAATGGACTAAAGAAAATTATACAACATTAAAAAAATACTTTGCAGCAATGTTTACCATTAATTCGATATTTCCATATTTCTAATGAAGGCTTTTGGAGTAAAGTAAAACCTTTCAAGAAAATTTTTGATAAACAATTATGGGAAGATTTGAATCAACATCTGATTGTTCCTGACCAACCAGTGAAATCAATAATTTTACCACCGAGATCAGTTTTAATTCAAGAATTGCCTGCCCGTACAACATATCTAACAAAACCATTTTCCACTATTATACGCATGGACATGTTGCTGAAATTTCCTCTTGGATTGACTGTAAATCTAGTACTTATTCTTTAGCAAACACTCCATGTGAGTTTCAATTAATTTTAAGAGGTAGTATAGATGGATTTACTCCTCAAACTTTTTGGGATAAATTCATGGACATGCTGATACTGTAATGATTATAAAAATTATAGGAACAGGCGAAATCCTGGGAGGATACAATCCTTTAGCTTGGGATACTAATACCAGTGGTAGATAGGAAAATACTAATGATAGCTTTATTTTCTCATTGAAAAATGGCAATATACAAAATTCAATTATTAGTAGAGTAAACAATTTAATTGTGCAATTTATTATTGTAACAAATATGAACAAGTACATAATGGTCCACATTTTGGCAATGATCTTTATATGTATAAATGTAATATTTATATCGGTCATAGTTATTACGAAAAACCTATTATGTAGAACAGCAACAAATAATTTATCAATTGTTGATTATGAAGTATTTAAGGTTATTAAGAGGACTAGTTAGAAATTCAATCTTTAGAAAATAATAACATTTATATTATTTATTATTATTAAATTATAACGAATTATATTTTTTATCTGTTATATTTTTCATGTGATCTGCTTACCAAAGCGAAAATTCACCACCATGTGAGGAATAGGTTTTCTCATAACATAAAAAATTCTATTCTTTTATTGTATGCATCAAAATAAATATTGTTTATTCAATTTTTCGTAATTATATAATTATTTACTTTCGTATTTTATTCAATTAAATAAATGTAAATACTTAAATTATTCCAGCAGCTATTCTATTTAATGAATATGAGTACAAAAGTATTCTACTTTGTTAAAAATACAATCTTGATGCATGCACATGAAATTCCGGAATAATAGAAATTCTAGAATGCATAAACCAATTAAATGTTGCATTGGTTTAAAATAAAAGAAATATTCATGTTTTCTGTTGAAATTATATTCAGCAGAATAAAATATCCATAAAAATAAAAATCTTTGAACTTAATGTAGTTTTAAATGGGATATAAATTTTAAAACCTTTAATTTTGTCAAAATGATTTATACGATAGAAAAAATAAATTAATAAAATATACAGACAAATTACGTCAGTCATTTACACTTTGGTTTGTCAAATAAATGTTCAATTCGCAACCTCCTATTCATGCAATACAATAAAATCCAAACAAAAAAAGGTGAAAAGAAAGAATTTCAGTGGTACTTGAAATCAGCTAAAGGTGGAGATAGTGACAGGAAGAATAATCTTTGGTTATTATTATGAAAATGGGATTGGAATCACTAAAGATGAAAAGAAAGCATTTAGTGGTACTTAAAATCAGCTGAAGGTGGAAATACTTCAGGACAGAACAATCTTGGTTATTGTTATCATTATTATGGAATTGGAACAACAAAAGATAATGAGAAAGCATTTCAATGGTAAATAAAGTCAGCAGAAGGAGGAAATAATATTGGTCAGGGTTCACTTGAATATTTATATGAAATGAAATTGGAATCTCAAAGATTAAGAAAAATGAAAATAAATTAATGCAAGATGTTAAAAATGACTATAGTTTTTGCTGCATCTGTTGGAAAGAAAATGGTTGCAATGAAACTTGCATTAAATTTTATTGTCAAAATGGACCAGTGGTAAATTATGAAGTTGACAAGATTATTCACATGTTCCAATTAGATGAAAGTGCAAAGGAATGGGAAATTTGAAGATGGATAAATTATAGTAAATTTAAAGATATAGAATACTTATCTGAAGGAGGATCAAATCAAGTTGCTTTGAAGAAACTTAAGAATTCAAAACAAATTAGTTCTGAATTTTTAAATGAGGTAATTATATTAATATATATTGATTTTCTAATGTGTGAAATATTTAATTTTAACTTTTATAATTTTATAACTTTATAATATAGTTAATAGTAAACCTCCATTGTCGAGATAAATATGTTTTATCAATTTTAGGTATCCAAAAACGAATAGTTTTGTGTTATATAAAAGATTAAAATTGGATAAACTTTTTCAGCAAAATAAGATACTGCCTTGGAAAGAACGGTTATGATTATTGAATTCTTTTATTAGAGGATTAGGAAAAATTTACCGTAAAGGATTGATAACTGAAGCAAATGATAGTTCAAAATTCATAAGATCGGGAGATTTAGGATTATTCAGACCAGTAAACGAAATCTTATCATATGGAACATATGGTGTATTACCATATATTGCACCAAAAGTCACGAATAAAAATCAATATACACAAGCTTCAGATATTTATAGTGTTGGAATTATTATGTGGGTAATATCAAAAAGGAAAAATACCATTTGAAGAAGAATTATATGATCCAGAACTTGCAATAGTTATTTTCAATGGATATCGTCCAAAAAAATTCATTAAGAAACTCTTCAATGCTATGTTAACTTGATGAAAAAATGTTGGCACAATGATTCACCTAAATCTCCAAGTGCTAAAAAAATTTCAATATATTAAAGAAATGGATTAAAGAATTAATTTATGATAGAAAAACAGAAAATAGACTTAGGTTTTTAAAGGCAGATTAAGAAATGTAAAATGAAGATTCTGAATTCATTACATAATAAAATTACTTGATCTGAAACAGATCTAATAAGCCAACCTTTAAGCAAACAAAGTTTAGCAATTCATGAATCTTTTTCAAAACTTGATATAAATAAATACAGTATATAGATAAGATTAATTTAGACGATATAAATTAAATTTTATATTGTTTAAATTACATTATATTTTATAATCTTTACATGATATTTAGCATTTAGGATATTAATTATTTATGTAATAAAATTTAAGATTAAAATAAACATCAAAGGAGGACTAATCATAAATATAATCAGGCTTTATGAAATCACACTTTTTCTTTATTTATTAATACGTTCGCGTTCTGAATAGAATTATTTACAGTTTGATGTTTGATGTGCAATACAATACTTGTTAAAATTACCAAAAAAAGATTAATTAAACTTTTAGAAAACATAACCCTAATTTCAAGGATATATAAAAGGCATAAAAGAATTAAAAGGAAAAAAATTAAATGAAATATTTCCAGAAAAGTGAGAATCATTTTTACTTACTAAGAAAAGAAAGAGATATTCTTGTTATTAACACTAAAATAAATGAGCTTTAATTTCTTTTATAACTTCAGAAATATAGTTTTCAATAATTAAATTCAGTAAAAGAACCATTGGCAACCTTCTGAACTGAGTTTTGACAACACCATACAGAAATTTAGTTTTTAAAATAAATTTTTAAAATAGATTTGATATCTAAGTTTTTCCTACATTAAGTTTCACCTTTTACACTTCTTTTTTCTATAGAGTTTTTAATCAAGTCAAAAATTACCATTACTAAATATTAATAAAATCGATCATATTATTTTGTTCACCGGCATTGTCACAGGTAATCTTTTAATGCTTTTCACCTTTATACGATTTTTATATTTTTTTTTTTTTAACCTACAATTTTTAATTCCATCAAAAATTATATGAAGTGTAATAAAGATTTAATCACACAAGAATTTTTAGTAAAAATTCATTATTATTTTTTTTAATCTTATTTGAATCTGTCTAATTTTTAATTTATTTAAAGTCATATGTTTTTGTATTAATAGTTTAATATTTTACTGATTACATAAAAAAAAAATATTATAAAGTTATTTTTTTTATTTATTATGATCCAGTTAGCATTTTACAAGAATTCCTTATAAATCTAATTACCTGGAGTTCAATTACATACTGTAGATGTATCATACAATGGATAATTTAAAAATAATTCGTGATATAAAAACTTTTTTTTTTTTAACGATCAAATAATTTAAAAATAATGAATAATCTCATGACATGATTAAGTAAGAAAACAGATCGATCTACGTAGCATGGACCAGTAGTAAACGATCAACGTTCCGTTAAAGGAAATCCATATGTTACTCGAATAGGAAATGAATCTAACCAAAATTTGAATCCTTTTTTTTTAAAAAAAAAAATGTCTATAAATTTTTTATTTTTTTTAATGCACAGGGTACTACCAGTAACGTACAATACCATAAAATAAATAAATAAATATAAATAAATAAACATTGTTATTTGCGAGTCATTGTTTAAAAAAATTTCAAATGATTAACTGATTATCCGTATGATTATCTGAACCAATTAAAATTCCATATCTACCAATTTGCTAAAAATAACAAAGTGGCTCCAATATATTTTATCATTTTGGCAATTACCCAAACCAAAATACAATTATTGCCATTATTGAATGGGTAATCACCACCATCAAAAAAAAGTTTCAAATATATTGTGTAAAATCGAAATCTTTTATTAAAAAAATTTTCCTTTTTTTTTTTTTTTGGTATGTATGTTTATCAGTATACAATCTTTGTGATGATGATGATTAATGATAGAGAAAGTCACCTTACAAAAATAAGTAAAGCAAGCTTAAAAAAAAAAAAGGGAGGTGGGAGGAGAACGAACAGAAAGAAACAGGCAAACAGAAAAAAAAAATAACATTGGAATTTTAATACCTACAATTGGGAACATATTTAATTTTTTTTTCTCTTTAAAAAATATTCTTATGATGTTGTTTGTTATATCGCGATGATGATGATGATGATCATTTAATGTGATGTGATGAGAGGAAGAATGAATTATAATATGACATTCAAAGAGCCGTATTATACAGCGATATATGTATACTTGCTGCATCAACTAAAACTTGACCGCAATTCTGATCTAAAGTAAGAAGAGAAATTACAAGTCATACCACACCCACTGAATTTTTTTTTCTCAAGTCCCTCTCAATTTTTTTTTTTTGTTTTTTTTTTTATAAAAATATTTTGAAAGGAACATGAGTATTCCAATGCGAATAAAAAGAACATATCAGAGAATAAAAAAAAAACCTCCCTTTTTTTTCTTTTTAAAAAAAAAACTTATATATATCACCTTTTTTTTTTTTTTTTTGAGTGAGTAAATAAGTTCCTTCCTATTCTCCACATTTTTGATAATTATTATTATTATTATTATTATTATATATATACAAATTAAAATTTTTTTTTAAAAAATAAATGCAAATTGTGAAATTATTTTTTTTTTAATAAAAAAAACATTGAAAGTTCATTTTTTTTAAAAAAATTTTGAATTTTAAATTTACCTTTTTTATTATTTAATTTGATTTTTTTTTTCAAGTTGCAATTGCCTTATCAGACGAATTCCCCCCTTCCATTGTATTATTGTTCATTCCATCGCTACCATTCATATTTCCGGTGATCGTTTTAGGTCGCCTTCGTCGCCTTCCATCACCGTAATACAATCGATATTCACAAAACATACAAATCCAATCCCCATTTTTTTCTGGAAATTTAATTTTTCGTCTTGGAATATGATTATTATTAACCGATTGAATATCCACGGAACCGGAAGTTGAAGACGTGTCATCCTGTTGTTGTTGTTGTTGTTGTTGCTGCTGTTGATGATGTTGATGGTGTTGTTGATGATGATGTGATGATGATGATAAATTATTATTATGTTGACTCTGTATACTTTGATGATGAGGATGATGATTATTACTATTATTATTATTATTGTTCGAATTCGTTTGAGATTTTTTCTTATTCTTTTTACGTCCAGAATTTGGTATCCGTTTAGGAGTTACGGGAGGGGGTGGAGGTAATGGTGGTAAAAGTGCTTTGGACCTTATGGCAGTTTGAGGACGTATATGATTATTATTATTATTATTATGATTATGATTATGATTTAATATCACATCATCATTTTTAAATGCAACTGAAGAGGGAGCAGCACGTTTTGTTGAAGCTTTCTTTTTCGAATTACTTGATGTGGGAATGATCGTCGTCGTTGTCGTCGTTACAGTTTGTGATTGTTGTAAAAATAATGGTGAAGAATAAGGATCATTCTTTGAATTCATTGTTTGAATAGGTGATACGGCGGCCAATCTTTTGGCACTGGCAGCATTAACACTTGCAGCAGCCAATGCAGCAGATTTTTCAGGAATAGATTTAAATGAGAAATCAAATGTATTTGTTTGAGGAGGTCTTACACTGTCTATTTCTTTATTTAAACCCTTATTTTCAAATGCAGGTATCACTGTATGATGATGATTATTATTATTTTTATTATTATTATTATTTGTATTATTATTATTATTTGTATGATTATTATTATCATTTCCTGATGATGATGATGATGATGAAGATTTATTAATAACATTAATATTCCTTTGTGTTGAACGTCTTTCCACTCTTCTTAATGGATTTGCTCTCTCTTTCGTAGTTGAAGTTTTAATTACTCCTCCAACCCCACTACTCGTTGTTGATCCACCTCCCACAGTTTGTAAAGCTTTCCTTTTCTTTTTATTATTTGCATTATCTAACCAATCAGTATGACCATTATCATTATTTCCATCTTCCTCTTCTGCATCAAAATCATCTTCATCTTCAGAATTGGCTGGTGTCGTAAAAGAAAATAAAGGTGAAGGTGGAATTACTTGTATAGGTTGAGATGTTGGTGTTATTACTGTTTTGACAAGGTCATTTTTTACATTAAAACCAACATTACCAATGATTTCATTGTTATTATTATTATTATTATTATTAGTGTTATTTAGATTGTTATTATTGTTATTTAGATTGTTATTGTTATTATTGTTATTATTATTATTATTATTTGTATTATGAACATTATTGTGATGATGATTATTGGTATTATTATTATTATTATTATTATTATTATTATGAACATTATTATGAACATTATTATTATTATGATTATTATTGATAATAACACCATTTGGACTTTCATTTGGTGAGAGGCGAGATTTAATTCTTGATGGTAACTTTCGAATTGGCCTGAAAAATGGAAAAGTGTTTGTTGCATTATGAGCAAAACCTCTAGGTGGTGAAGTTTGTAATGTTGATGAAGAAGAAGAAGAAGTAGATGAAGAAGAAGAATTTATATTATTAGAACTATTGACATTAATAGTAATTCCTTTTATTGATGGTGGTGATGTTGTACTTGATATACTAATGTCTCCAAATTTCATTGGTAACTTTTTAATAACAGGAGTTGTTGATGATGAAACCATCAAAGTTGGGGAATGTCCAATGTTATTATTATTGTTGTTGTTGTTGTTGTTGTTGTTATTATTACTGTTATTATTATTATTATTATTACTGTTATTGTTTGTATTTATATTATCCATACTTTTTGTAGGTGATGATGGTGGTGCTTTTGTCGAGACAAACAAAGTTGTGGTTCTAGAAAGATTAACATTTGAATGTATTCCTTTCTTTATAGTTGTAATAGATGTTGGAGGAGGAGAAATTGATGGAGTTTTTACAGGTGGACTTGATGGTGGAGTGGTTGAAAATGGTGGTGGTGTGGTGGATGACCTATCCAATGATGATGATGATGATGATGATGGTGGCGGTGGTGGTGGTGGTGATGATGATGATGATTCATTAGATTGGGTTCCAATTATTACATTTTTCGAATTCATATCAAATTTAAATGATCCCGTAAATTGTGGAAATAATAAATTGGAATTCGAAAATTGTGTATCAGTTGGTGATGTGGTATTTATTGAAGGTGGCCATATGGAACTTGAAGGCATTGTTATAGATGGAGTTTTGGATGATAATTGTGGTGAAAATTTATCAAGAACTGGAGGATGCCATTGAAGTGGTACGCGCCTTTGATCTTTTGGATTCATAAAATTATTTGTAGAAGAAATATGGGATGAAGAAATAATAGAAGGACTTTGAAAAGGATTTTGTGATGATAATTCAGAAGAATTTCCAAATGAAAAAGTGGATGATTCAGAAGTAGTAGTAGTAGTAGTAGCAGCAATGGTAGTAGTAGTAGTAGTAGTAGCAGATGGATTTGAAAAATTCGGTAGAAAAAAATTTTTATCCGCAATATTGGGAAAAGTAAATTTGGAAGGGAAAAGGGAATCTGTCACGCTAGACGAGATTAACAAATTGTTTTTTTTAATACTATTTTTAATCGGTTCAGAAGACTCACCATTTTTTTCATGAGTAACCGAATCAACTTTACATTTTAATGAAGAATTTTCATTTTTTCCATTTATAATTACCGGTGTTGATTCTAATTCTTCAAGTAAATCTTGACTTGGTTTATTTGCTAACATTTCTCTTAAAACATCTTCAGCTATAGCAGGTGGTATTGTATATTCAGATTCATCAGCTAAAGTTGATTTTATTTCTTTGGATGTTTTTTTATGAATGGATTCATTTTTATCTTGTGGTGGCGGTGATGATGGTGATGAACAAGTATCACCTTTCATATTCAAATTCACATTTGAATTCACATTAAAGTTCTCTTCAAAGTTTTTTGTTAATATACCATTTGGAGATTCTTTATTTAGTGAAATGTTTTTTACAGTTGTCGCTTGTACAACCGATGCAGTTGGTATGCAATCGGAAGAATCTCGAATTGATAAACCTGAAAGTGAATTTGCGAGAGAATTATTTGTAAAATCTATCGTAGAGGTAGTTAGGCGTATATTATAATTCTCATTTTTTTCCATAAATTCCTTGTGATCATTACCATCTGAAGTGAAAGACTTTTTCTTTTCACTTCGGTTACCACCAGGATCTAAGTCGTCAATTTCGGAATTTGAACAATTTTCTTTTAATTGAGAGTCCTTTATGGAGGGCGATAAGAAACCATTATCATGGTGAACTATGGATTCCGAAGCAACATTAAATGCTTCAGTAATCACAGAGTTTTCCACAGTAGAAGAATCTTGTGAACCATCTTCGTTTTGTTCGTCCACAAACTTGTCCTGTGTTTGTCCCATGATGATTTCCTTTTGCGCCCCTGATGAGGCGTTGATTGAAGACAATTTGACGGTATTAAAAATAAATTTGTGGGAAAATGGCGATTCACACGAAAAAAAAGAAACAAAGTCGAAGAACAAACCAAGAATTTGTTCGAATAAAGTAAGTTTTTAGAATAAAGTGTGTAACTTTTAATTGTATTATAAGAGTATGACACAATACGTACTAGAAAGCTAGTTTTGAACGAAGTCAAAAAAAAAGTGAAGAAAAGACCAACCGAATATTTTCGACTACTAGCTAAGTTGTTCCAGGTGTCACACAACTTTATATGAAGACGTCATGAAACATGAAAATCGTGTTTATTACGATACATAAAAAAAATATATATATAATAATAATAAGTTCCGCATAAAAATCACGTGAAATCAAGAAGATCAGTCTCGCTTATTTCATGAAAATTCTTGAAATAAAAGACTTTTTTCAAATTTTTTTAGTTTTTTAGCAATTATTAGAAGAAAAAAAAATTGGGATGATCAATAATAAACAAGTTATTTGATTATTATTATTATTATTTTTTTTTTTTTTTTTTTTTTTTTTTTTTTTTATAATGATTTGATTTTTGTTTGATAATCTAATTTTTAAGCAAAAAAGGAAAGTTCATTTTTTATAAAAATATTAAAACCTTTTTGATTTTTATTGCAAGTTATAAATTTGAACATGTTAATCTAAGTGTTTGTGAAATTTACATTCAAAAAAAATCAAGACTCAAGATGATGATCCTCGTGGGGAACTTACTTTATTATAAAAGATTTTTAAAATATTCATAAGATAAAAGAGTTGATCATGTTTATAAATGGATTACTTAACTGCATTGATTTTATTAATAATCATAAATAATCTTAATAGTTTTGAATAATTATTCCATACAATGTAATGTAATATGAAAAATACTTTAAAAAGAAAAAAAAGAAAAATCCTTTTGTTTCTGTGAAATTTTTCTTAAAATTATTATTTATTTATTTATTTATTTACTATCCAAACCATAACAATAACATAATAAATTTTAAATTTTACATAATTAATCATACTATAAAAGGTATATTATAGAAGATGCACGTTTCAACCTAATAAAATCATTTCTAATCACCGAACCGACGATCAATTCCATAATTCTTGTTTTTAAAAAAAATAAAGATAATGAATTTAGTTGAAGAAACAAATTTTGCAAACCAATTTTTGGGTTCACTTAGTTCTCGTGCCGTAAAGTATCCACAAGATTTTGCACCTCCTCCTCAAACAAGACCGCAACCTCCTGTTAGGGTAAATGATGTTAATTTGTTTTTATTTTAAATTTAATTTTTTTTCATTTGAGTTTCCTCTTAGGTAAGGTTTTTTTTTTCAGACTGCCGCATTCTCTAGTTTTAAAACTACTACCAAATCTACCGTATTTAGTACATCAGAAAACGCTCAAGGTAACTTTTTTTTTTTGTTTTTTTTTTTGTAAATAATTATTAATTCGGGATTACAAATATTTTATTTTATTTTTTATTTTTTTTCTTTTAAAAAAAAAAAAAATGTAGGAAATGTAGGTACAGGTACATTAATTAAATTAAATATTAAATCATTGAAAGGTGGAAAAACCTATTCTACACAATTAAATGATTCAGAGACTGTGTTGGGATTAAAAGAGAAATTGAGATCACTTGCTTCAATATCACCCGAAAATCAACGATTAATATTTAAAGGGAAAGCATTAGTTGATAATAAACCTCTTTCGGAATATGGAATTAGTAATGATACGACAATACATTTAGTTCAAAAATCTGGAACGAGTGATTCGAATGTCGCGGAACAATCAAAATCCGCGACAACAACTACTTCAATTTCAACAACATCTGCTAGCACTTCAACTTCAATTCCAACCTCAACTTCAACTACTTCAACTTCATCAACATCTCAAGGGGAGGTTTCACAAATTTCAAAAGAATCAAAACTTTCAACTACAGGTATTGAAAAGGTTAAAGATCCCCAATTTATTGATTCTTTAAGTAAATTTTTTCATGAACAATTTTCGGAAGTGGATGCGAATTGTATTTTAAAAGATTTCACGAATTTCTATAATGTTTAAACAATAATAATACTTCTTAAGAAAAGGTATTATTATTATTTTACTATACATATTTAAAATATTTTTAAATGGTTTTTTTTTTTTTTATATATAAATATTTTAAGGGAAACGAATTATGTAATTTAACATAATTTTTAATTAATAAAAGTAAATTAATATATATATATATATATATGTATAAGATATATATATTTATTTATTTATTTATATTTATTTATTCTTTTTAATGTAATGATGACATTTAAAGCCCAAGATGAAGGGCAAACTGAACGGAAAACTAAAATGGTTTCATACAAGAACCTAATTAAAACATTATATGAATCAAATTATCAAATTTTAAAATATCGTTAAAGTCACGTCATAAAAATGATCATTGACTTATTGACCTTTAGAACTTTTTGTAATAAAACAAAAGATTTGATTTTTCCATTGTACTTTATCAAATAACATGTATGTATATTCGAGCGGGAGATAAAGGTCACTTGATTTATTTGTAATTGATCAAAATTTCATCATAATCATAATAAATTTTTTTTCATAAGTAAAATTATTATTTTGAAAAAAAAGGAAAGGACAAATCATGAGAATATCATGATCTAAAAATGATGAAATCAGAAGAGATGAGATGATGATAACTATACTATTTCAATCAAAACAATTGTTTACAAATTAGATTATTATTAAATTATTAATAATAATAGTATATATTTCGCATCTAACCCAACTGATATTAATATGTTTATTGTTTATTGTGAACCGTTTGAACATCAAAAAAAAAAAAAAAATTGAAAAGATATTTTTTTTTATTATTATTAGACAGGTAAAAAAAAGTTTTTTATTTTTCAAAATACAAAAAAAAAATAATTGAAATTACACTGTGTAAAAAAAGAAAGAGAGAGATATATATATAGTCATATTTATATATATTGAAAACAAATTAATTATCAAATTAATAATACAAAAAAAAAAAAAAGAGTGTGGGTAATGTGTATATAGAGAGAGAGAAAGAGAGAGAGATCATCCCTTGAACAATTTTCATGAATTTTTTTTTTCTCCCTTTTCAAACAATAAAGGAATAACAATAACAAACTAATAATAATGATAATAATATAATATAATATAATTATATATAAATGAACACATTATTATATAAAAATAAAGTTTAACACAAAATACTAAATGATTTTTGCTAAACAAAACAATACAATATACACCATAATAATAACAACAATAATAATAAATAAATAATCAAAAAAAAAAATAATAGTAACAAGAAAAAAATAATACAAGTTTATATATATCATATATAAAAAGAACAAATTTTCGTTGTTATTTCCAAAATTGGTGTAAAAAAGAAAATAAGAAAGAAAGAAAGAAAGGTTTTAAAAAAAAGACAAAGGAGAGAAGATAACAAATAAATGTTCAATGCCCAAAATATACTACTTCTAGTAATAGTAGTAATAGTAGTAGTAGTAATAATAGTAGTAATAATAATAGTAAATACTAAATTAAAAAACTAGGATCATTGATTTCAAAATTCAAGTTGACTAAAATATAAAAAAAATAAAATAAAATAAAATAAAAAAACCCCCCACAATGTCATTTTTTTAAAATGAAAAAATTGACAATCAACCAAAGAAAATAATAATCATCATGAGAATAAATATAATAATAATACTAATAATAATAATAATAATCAAACCAAAACAAGAAATACAATGTTTTAATGATGAAAAAATGTGATGATGGTAATTGGTTAATATAAAATATACAAAAGAAAAAAAAACAAAAAAGAAACAACCATCATTCTATCGTCTTTGAGAAATTAATTTTCTAAGTTATGCAAGAAAAAAAAATGCTAAAAAAATATATTTTTTAAAAGGTATACAACTTTCATTCATAAAATAATAATAGTGATTTTTTTTTAATATATAATAATCATAAAGTTATGAAAGATCCATTTTATCATTTTCATCCTTTTTCACTGCCTTCTTTCTCTTCCTTGCACTAATCGATCCATTATGTTGCAATGCTGATTTCGTAACATTTGAAGATTTTGGAGAACGATGTGAACGATTATCTTCCATTCGTTTATCTTCTTCCACATCCGAATCGGTTGAAGAATCGGTATCAATATCTTCATCTTCATCATTATTTTGAAAAATTGTTGGACGGATATGCTTTCGAGACGCATGATTATTCATCCGATTAGAGCTAGACGATCGACGAGAGCGTGAACCGGTAGAAGAAGGGGATGAAGAAGCATGTTGTGAAGTAGGTTGACCATAAGGAGAAGCGTAACCACCACCATTAGGTATGGAACCATTTTGTTGTTGTTGAGGTAATGAAGTTGAGGTAGACCAACCAATTGGTTGTTCAAATTGAGAAGCCGCGGTGTGATCAATAGCATTACCTCTCACACCAAGTACTCTTAAACGATATATCCAAGCTTCAGCACGATCCACGGTGTCACCAAATATATCACCAACATTTCTAAGCATACCAAGGGATTCTGTGGCCAAACTCAATAATCGACGGGCATAATCGGCGGTTTGATGATTTGGGTCATGAGTAGGACCCAAATGAGGCGATGAACGTGGCGAAAGTGAAGTATCAATATGATTTATAGATGCCCAACGAGTTGGTAAATTTAAAATGAAACTTCGAACTCTAGATTTAGCATGATCGGGTAGACAACTACTAGCATATTTAGATACTACCTCAATCACTTTCCTAAGAGTATCAACTACTTCTCTTTTAATTGAGGCCAGCGTTGATGTAGGAGAAGTTATGACACTTCCACTTGATGAAGGAGTTGTAAGTTGAACGATAAAGTCTCGTAAAACCGCAATTTGATGATCTATATGTTGTGCCGCGTACTAAAAATAGTAATAATATATAGATATAGATTATTATTATTATTATTATTTCGTTATTATTATAAAAATAAAATTAAAAAATGGATCGGAAATAAATTTTAATATATATATATATATAAACTTACGTTTAACCATTGAAGACAATATTGTAAACTCTTCATGGCTTCTTCGCTCACAACGGCTCCCGCCGCACCCGCGGTCGCACCTGCTCCAACTAACATTTGATGCCATCGACTACGTATCACGGTTGCGGTGGTGGTGGAAGAGGAGGAGGAAGTGGTGGTAGGCGATGATACTGTGGAATTATTATTATTATTATTAAGATAATTGTAGGGAGCATAATAAGAACAACTGTTTTGTGAATCATTTGATTGATTTGATTTCGAAATTTTATGATGCGATCGTGAAGTATTAATATTAGATGATGATATTGATGATGATAATGATGTTGAAGATGATGAATGAGAAAGAGTTCCATGATGATCATTACGATATTCATTATTTGATGATAAATTGCTTGATGATGATAATGATGATGATGATACATTTGATACATTCAAAGATGTATTTACAATATTATTTTGATTATGATTATTATTATTGTTGTTGTTGTTGTTGTTGTTATAGTCATTATTATTATAATTATAATTATTATAATTATTATCATTATTGTTATTGTTATTATTATTATTATTGTTATTGTTATTGTTATTATTATTATTATTACTATCCATTATTTTATCTAAACCAGGAATTTTTTCAGAAATTCTAGAGACTGATGATTCAACCATTTCACTAGTAAATTTTATGAAAGGGGATGTTGCTTTACCCTGTTCATATGCATTCATTAATCGCGACATAAATCCTTCACCGTTTGGATTTGCTAATGTTGCTTCGTGAGGAGATGATGTGTCTTGCTGTGAAGATGTTTCTATAAAATATTACAATATATTTATAATTATTATTAATACTGTTGATCTCATGAATTTTCATCAAATCTCACATCAAATCTAATCAAATCCCATAAAATCATAAAAATCCCATTAACCCCCATTAAACTCCAAAAATAAAATAAAAAATAAGAGAAAAAGAAAAAGAAAAAAAAAATAAAAACAAAAATAAAAAATATATATATCTAATAGAATAAATAAATAAAATAAAAAGGAAAAAAAAAAAATATGAATATGAATAAAATAAAACAAACCCAAAGTTGAACGAGTGGAAGTTTGTTTCATATTTTCTAATACAGCAGCTGCCTCTTTTACTTCTTCGTCTGGGTCATTGCATAACTGATTTATGGACATTCTCGAATTATTATTATTTTTTTTATTACTATCGTTATTGATGTTGTTGTTTTTATTATTATTATTATTGTTATCGTTGTTGTTATTATTGTTATTATTATCGGTCATTGGTGTAGTAGTTCGAATTGGAGGTAAGGAGTTAAAAGTTTCTTCTTCTTGTTTAGTTAGAGATATATCGTTATTACTAGAAACATATTCCACACCATTACCAACAGCAGTTGTAATTGGAGGAAGAGTTGGTGGTTGTGTTTGATTATACATTTTTTTTATATTATATTTATATATATATATATATTTATATTTATATATTTTTCGTTAAAGAAAAAAGACGAAAAATGGTCGGTAGTGGTAGTAGAATGAGAGATATATATATAGTTTTGAAGAAGAAGAAGAAGAGGAAGAAGAAGAAGAAAGAGTTATATGAAAAATGAAGAAAAAAAAGTTGATTGAAAATAAAATAAAAGATAATATAGAGTTTGGATGCAAAACAGAGAAACCAAGACGGAAAACAAAAGAATTATTTAAAGTTAATAAATAACAATAATAAAAAAAAAAACTAGTAGTATTTATTTATATATATATCTATATATATAGGGAGTAAAAATACAATACAATACACAAGTGGTTTTTTTTAAAGTACACAAAGAGAAAAGGAAAAAACAATAAAATTATATATATTTAAGGACTTACGAGAATATAAGAATGGATGGAAAAGATTTATTTTTTTTTTATTTTATTTTTTTTTTTTTTGACTGGGTAGTTAAAAAGTGGAAGTGTTGATGATGGTGGGTGGTCGTCGTTAAAGTAGTAAAGAATAGAATAAAAGTCGATAACAAAAAAAATGACAAAAAAATGGTGAAAAAAGTTCAAAAGTGGATTATGAGAAAAGAGTAGAAGGGAGGCGGCGCAATTGTTTTGGTTGCAAATCATGCATATGAACATATGAAGCATATGAAACATATGAAGTGTTGAAAGTTATAAGATTTTTTTGAATCAACAATATAAACTTCGAATATAATAATGTAATAAATAAATAAATAATAATTAATAATAAAATAATTTTATAATAATAATAATAATAATAATATATATATAATTTTTTTTTAACTATAATGAATATCAGATGAAAATAAGTTTTTTACATGTGGGCTGACTACGGAATTCACTTTATACCATGTGAATTCAACATTGTAATACCGATTTTTTAAACCGAATTTAGATCAAATTTCGCAAAAGCCACTTTGGTAATATTTTTTTTGCATGCACGTTTTCAATTAATCGTTAATAACTTTTAAAGTCAACAATTGATTGTCAGCTGATTATGTACATCCTATATAATATTAAAAAAGAACAATCCTCAACTATCCAATTATTTATTTATTTAATGATTTTCTCTCCTTTTTGACGATTCCCTTTATATATATATACTTTATAATTTAAATATGTCATTCAACAATCAAATCAGTGTTTCTATCACGGTACATTTCACAAATTAAAAGTTACACACACAACCCCCTTATTTTTCTTTTTTTTCTTTTTTTTTTTTTATACAATGGTTTTTATTATTAGAGATCATTAGATCATAGATGTTCATAGCATTATATGTATTATATGTATTATATGTGGGTGGTATGTGTTGTGTGTGAGAATTATTGATTTGCCTAACTATAAACTAATGTTATTTATAATTATCACATTTATAACTAATTTGTTTATAATAATTTTCTAATAATATCTAACAATAATTAATAATATCTATTAATATCTATTAATATTTTAGTACATAAATATAACTAAATTCCTTTTTAATTGCATGAATAATAATTATATTAATTACTTGTTTCTATGTAATAATTGATATTATTATTTAATAATTTATATAATATTTTGTGTTAATTTTTTTCTCTTTTAAAAAAGTTATATTATTTATATAATAAAAAAATTACTGATATAGTAAAAATGGATTTATCTAATTAATAGAAATATAATTATATTATAAAAAAAAAATTAAGGTAAATTAAGGATAGAGTTAATTACGTCATCATCTATTAATAAATGATCAACTAAAAAATTTAATTAAGATCGTGTGATTTTCACACAAGGCTACTTTGCCCCATAGTTTCAAAAGATATTTTATTCTATAATATTTCATTTTTCAGAACTTCTAGTTTCTAATAATAACAAATGAAATATATATTATTTAGTTTTTTCTTTATTAAACTTTTAAAAAACTACTTAGACACTTTTCGCATGAACCCAATTCTTTCATATTGTTGACCCTGTTTCTTCATTTTTATATTTATATATATTTTTATTACAACATATTTTATTATTATTATTTTATTATTATATTAGTATTTCATATATGTATTATCTTATTTATTTTTAGTATAGT
>CAJVPK010000696.1:0-23862 GCA_910592015.1 Diversispora eburnea | reverse complement strand
TTATAGGTCGAAAATTTTAAACGCTTGATTAATGAAACCCTTAATTTTTTGTATCCTTTCAGGAATAACAATTTCTGAATTTTCATCGTACCATACTTCAAGTAGGAAAATCCCATTATCTTGACATAGGGATCTTTTTAGCCGATCACGATTTACAACATCCTCAAGTTTTTATACCAGCTAGTGCTATGGAGCCGATGCTGAGCCCCCTGTACCTCTATTGCAATTTGGTATTTCTGAGGAGGACAATACTCAATTAATGGTTCCTCATTTAGAATTTCTTTAGCTATCTGAATACATTTATTCTGAAATTTACTATTTTTCTTAGATATCAGCTTCTGTTCCAATTTCGTGATTCTATCTTTAAGTTCAGAATTTTCTGTTTGACTTAGCTTTGTGGTCTGTTCTAATTCTGCTATTCTAACCTCGAGCTCATTTTTTTCTTTTACAATCTGCTCTAATTCTACGATTTTGACCATGAGCACCATATTTTCACCCATAAGTTTGTCATTTTCTTGTCTGAGTAAAGCTAGTTCGGAAGACATGTTTGATAATATTTTTATATAAGATGCAGATATGTTCAAAAGTTTGAAAAATCACGAAAAAATCTCATCATCAAGAAATGCTTTGGATGTCGATTCAGATGAACTTTAATTTTCCGCGTGAACAATTGTTCACACTCCAAGAATAATACTTATCGCTTAATAAAAAATTGGCCGTTTTTTTTCGAAACAAATTTTAAAATTAAAAAATCTATAACAAAATTACCTGCTTTTAAAACATATTCTTCCGGTATAAATATAGTTCGTAGAAAATAAAAAAAAAATAATAAATGAAAAGTTTTTTTATTTATTTCGATTTTTTCTTTGAGGTTAAACCGACTTAAAATACAAATTTACAATTTTTAAATTATTCTTTTATTTCGTAGAGCAAAATATATAAGTAAATATGTATTTATTATTTTTTATAGCGGTGAAACCATACTCTCCCTATTGATATCAAAAAATAAAAATTTTATGCAATTCACTTTGAATATGTATTTATTATTAAAGATCCAAAAACACCTTAATGAAAGAGTTATCAAAGGACAAATTGATCGCAAAAGTGCTTTCGGCCAAAAAAATAATTTATTTTTTATTTTATCATTCAAATTGACGAGTTAAAAATCTAAAACACGAAAATCACATGGCTTTGCAAAGAACGAAATGGTGATCGTCAAGGATCATATCGCAAAGTGCTGTGCCTCTACACCTATGGTTACGTATTTACATTAATTCACGAAGATCGTTTTTTTCCCAAAAGGAGCGATTTTCCTCAAAAACTAAAAATGCTATTATTTTTTAACCAATTAGATTCAGTGAATTAAATATATACTTATATATAAATGACATCAATTTCATCTTAATTTCAAAAATGATCACACGAAAAGCGACAAAAATAAAATACATCATACCAGCTGGTAAAGCAACCCCGACACCACCTTTGAGTACAATCTTTAATCAACATAATAGAAGGGCTATAGATTTTTGTAAAGAATTTAATGAACATACCAAAAATTATGAAATTGATATACCAATACCTACTATTATAACTATTTATCCTAATAACAATAACAATAATCATATCAATAATAATAATAATAATAATAATAATAATAATAATTTTAGTTTCATTACTCATTTACCTCCAATCACTTGGTTTTTAAAACGTGCAGTAGGAATTAATTCAGATACAATTTTTAAAAATCCTAAAGGTGGCGCGTTAGGTAAAATTAGTTTAAAACATGTTTACGAAATTGCATTAATTAAAAATCAACAAGAAAATATGTTAGATTATGAATTAAAGGATATTTGTAAAAGTCTTATTGAAGCTTCGAAAAGTGTGGGAATTGAAATTGTTCCTTAAAAAAGAAATAACTTTAAAATCTTTTTTTGATAGATAATAAATTGATGAATAGATCGAGTTTTTGAATAATATAAATATTTAAAAATTTAAAGCATTTAATACAATATATAAATAATGACTTCTGTTACATTTTATAATATTTTACAGTTTATTGTACATTAAAATCTTTAATAATAATAATAAAATATATATATAATAGATATTAGAGATATAAATTAATAAATAAATTAAAATAAATCTAAATAAATAAAAATAAAATAAAATAATAATAAATAATAATAATCATAATAAAAATCAATCTTTAAATACTTCTGTATAATTACTCGGGAAATATCCTCTAACTTTTCTAGAATGGTCTAAAATTTCCCCAACCCACCAACCATCTTCTTGTACTTTAGTTACTGCTATTATATCTCCGGTTGTAAACGAAATTTCATCAGGACCAGCTTTATAATCATACAAAGTTTTAACTGATTTTATATATATATATATTATTAAAAAAAATATTATTATTTCATGTTAAATTAAATCAATAATAAATAATAATAAATATAGAATATAAAAACATTTACCATAAAATTGAACTGGTGTTCCATCGTCCAAACGTTGTATTCCATTGTGACCATTCTTCTGGGAATGTTGTGAAGGTTTTTGATGTGGATGTTGAGATTGTGATTTAGGAGCTGGACGTTGATTAAGTTCTCGTTGTTGAATGTTATTGGGTGGTGGTGATGATATTTTTTTTGAAAGTTGTTGATTTTGCTGCTGCTGCTGCTGTTGTTGTTGCATCAATTGTTGTTGATTTTGTTGCCTCTCAACAGCCAATGAAGCATATGATTGCATAGGTGGTTGTCTTTGATTGTTAGCTGGTACTGCATTAGGAGGACGTGGTTGTTGTTGTTGTTGTTGTTGTTGTTGTGATGGCGGAATTCTCCCAGGTGCATAAAAATTATTATTGAGAATCGAATGATTTTGTGGTTGTACCTGTGATGGAGGTAAAGGAGTTCGTCTGCTCTGTGAACGCTTCATATTTTGCGCTTGATTTGGATAAGGATTCGATTGTATCGTATTCGTATTAATTGTATTACTTCTGCCTACAGATTGTGGTTGTGGAGTTAATTGTGGTTGTGGAGTTAATTGTGGTTGTGGAGTAAATTGTGGTGGTGCTCGTTGAGGCACTTGTTGATACGGTGGTGACAGTGGTTGTCCCGTACGTAATGGTTGAGTATTTCCCGGACGTATGCTCATGTAATTACCACCACTACCATTGGATATAGTAGTAGGAAGAGAACTATGCTTTTGATTTTGATTTTGATTTAAATTTGAATTTGGTGAAGTTATAGCAGTAGTGCTATTAGTATGAGCATGACCTGGACGTGGTTGCTGAAAATTATTATTATTATTATAATTATTATTAACATGAGGAACTTGATTAAATCTTAAAGATTCTTGAGGTAACCGTCCACCATTAGCCATATATACTTCAGCTAAATCATCTTGTTTGACTCGACCCTGTGCATCAAGTTGAATACCAAGGGAATTATTACTATTTGTTGATGATGATGTCTTGAGTGTATCTGATCTTATAATACTATTAAGACTATTATTTTTACTATGATTCAGTTGTGGTTGTGGTTGCGGCGGTTGGTAAAGATTATTAGGTAAAGAATCTGATGAATTTCTTCTTTGATGTTGTTGTGGTGGTGGTGATCTAACAGATAGAGTATTATATTGAGATTGGGGTGGTGACTGTTGTCGCAAGAACGACTGTTGTTGCTGTCGTTGCTGTTGTTGCTGTCGTTGCTGTTGTTGCTGCTGTTGCGATAATTGCGGTTGTTGTGATAATTGCTGACTTGAATTACTTGGTGACCGTCTGAAATCCCCGGGACCTTGAAAATTTGGAATAGTAGGAGTCATTGATCGTGGTTTCAATAAAAGGTTATCTTTAATTTGTTGTTGTTGTGATGAAACTGGTCCATAATCTGAAGGTATTTGACGTCTTATATCTCCAGGACCCGATACAAATTGTTGCTGCTGTTGTTGTTGTTGTAATGAAACAGATTCATAATCTGAAGATATTTGACGTCTTATATCTCCAGGACCTGATGGAAATTGCTGTTGCTGTTGTTGATGAGCTTTTAAATTATTTTGAGAAGTAGAAGTTGATGATGCATATTGATGATGTGACGGCTGTTTCGGATGCTGTGATGGTAACTGATTTATTGGGAATGAGACATCTGGAGTTGTACTAGCAGTGCTAGTATTACTAGACGTACTACTAGTAGTAGTAATATTAGTAGCATGAAAATTAGTTTGTGAAGCTATTTGTTGTTGCGAAGGCATTTGTTTTAATGGATTTGGTTCATTTTGTTTACTTCGACTTCGATCAATTGAATTTTGTTGTTGTTGTGCATTCTGTTGAGATTGATTTATATAAGGTTGCTCATTAGGTAACGCTGGTTGAGGTTTATCAATTATTTTTATGCTATTCTTTGTCATCGTTGACATTGCCATCTCTACTGGAGGAGGAGATGATAAAATCTTATTTGAAATGTCATCATTATTGTTATGGTTATTTGGATTATTATTATTCATTATTGGTAATGTCATTTCTTGTTCTCTCCGTTGTTGTTGTTGTTCACTATTAATCTCATCTATTTTCTTCATATTTTCCAAAACTTTTTCTACAATATAATCTTTTTCCGTTTGTTGTCGTTGTACGATATTCGTTTGTACTTCTAAAACATTCGAACCAATTGAAAGTAATTGAGGATTTCTTGGATCAATAGGATCTTCTTCTATTTCTTCATCAGGAGTTTGAGGAAGTGCATCATTTTTATTCATCGTCATATTAGAAGGTGTTGAATCAGATGTATTGGCATATAAAGTAGCTCTTTTCGATATTGTTTGATAAAATGATGCATCGTCATCTCCTTTTGTTCTAATATTATTATTATAGCTATTATCCACTGATGGCTGCTGAACTGATTGTTGCATTAATTGTGGATCTTGATATTGTTGATTTTGATAATGATTATGATAATTTGGAGATGACATTTGATGTACATTTCCCAAAATTTCATTAATTTCTGTTGTTACTTCGTCATTTCGATCTACAGTAGAATTTCTCTCAAAATTAGCTCGCTTATTATATCTCACTCCATTTTCTGATGGTCCCACATAAAAATTTACATAAACCGGCGGATCTAAATATAAATACAGAATATGTCATTATTTATATATTATTTAATTTTATTCGTATCTGCACGAATCTATATATAAAAGGTACCTGGAATATCTGGTCCAGTTGCTCGTTCTTTGATGAATATTTGAATATCTTTTTCTACACTACAATTCTCCAATGAAACACGAATTCGTTCACAAGACTAAACATATATATATGTATGAATGTATAAAATTAAAAAATGAATTTTTATTATATGATCAAAATGTAAACGCAACAATCAATTTATTAAATGCGCAAAAAAATATTCATTACCTCATCATCAGCTACGCATACAATAGATATAAGATTCGCATAATTCCATAAAAATCTCTTTAAAAAATCGATTCGTTCTTCTTCCAAATCTTGAAATCTCTTTAAATTTTATAATAATTAATTAATTAATTAAAATCTAACAATACAATAATAAATCCAATAATAAATATAGAACAATAAATATAATTACATCACATGCTCCTCTCCAATCAGAATTCCATTTTTGAGTTGTATCCGCTAAATCTTTAATCATTTGCATATATTCCTGATCTTATAATAGAATTGGTTACTATACATTTATCATCTTATTTATAAATGAATGTTGAATAATAATGACAAATAATAAAAAACGATTCTTATTTTTTTTTACCTGCACTTTTTGCAGAAATTTGAGTTTTCTCTATTTTTAAATTAAGCTAATAAAATAGAAATAATAAAATAAAAATAATAAAATAAAAATAATAAAATATAGGGATATAATAAATAAAATAAATAATTATAAAATATAAATAATGATTTAAATAATAAATAAAATATTTTTAAATTAATTTACCTTTTCTAATTCCTTTCCTAATACATTATTCCTTTCTTGTAATAATCCTGTAATCTTCATACATTCTGCCTCATATTTTTCTTTTGCCTAAATATTTTTTATAATATTTATATTAAAATTTATTATTAAATATTTAAAAATTCAATCTAATTTTTTTTTATAATTTTATTTCTGACCTTTTGAGCCATAAGAGTTTGTGTCTGTTTATTCCTGATACTTCTTTCTATAATTGCTTGTTGCTTTGTAATTACGAAATACATATTTGTGTGAGTATTCCTTTTTTTGGATATTTTGTATTAGTGTGAAAAAAAAAATTATAAAAAAATAAAAAAAAAGATCATACCAATTTTTTCTTTTCTCTTTGACTTGTTATAAAATCTGTCAAATTTTGTCCAATCTCATTCCTTATTTTTTGTGCAAGATTAATATGTTCTTTCGCAGTTTCTTCCAATTCTAATCTTGTTGTCTCTAAAGCATTACGTAATGTCCTTTATATTCATATATTTATTAAATTATTATATTATATTCATTAAATTTGTTAAAATATATATATTTCATAAATGTGTAATAGAAAGCGACATGGAATTTCTTTAAATAATTAATCAGATCAAAATTACCCAATCTCGTCTTTTCCTATTGGAACTTTTGAAAGTTTCGACAATCGTTTTGCATACTCTTCTTCGATCGTTGCTCTATAAATTTTTTAAAATTAATGAATTAAATTGATTTTTTATTTCTTAATATTTACAAAATTTTTTTTAACAAAAATAAAATCATATTATTATTATAAAATATCATTATTATAAAATGAAATTCAATAAACCTTTCATTGAACATAGCTTTAACTTCTTCACAAGTAAACTTGGCTTGTTTCAAACGAGTGCGAAGAACTTCATAACCAACTTCTTCTTTACCCTAATATACATGATTTATACGTAAATAATTTAAATTAATAATTGAAGTAATTACGGAATTAGATATAAATTATTGAATACAAAGTGAAAACTAACCCAAAAGTTATTGGCAAATATTTCATGTGTGTGCTCTCTAACCACCTCGCTTTGAACTTCCGACATTTTTTTTTCCTTTCAAAAATATAAAGAAAACTTTAATGTTAAGTAAAATAAATATGAAATTAAATTAAATTAAAAAATTCAACATAATATATATAAAAATAACTATTATTATTGTAGTACAATATATTTGATATTCTGATGCAGAACACATTAATAAACATTAAATTTATCAAAACATGACGTAACATAACAAAAAATAAAGACCGTCAATTTCATGCAAGGAACAAATTAACCTTCCTCTTATCTAATTCGATAATCGATTGATGATCTATCTATAAAATAAAATAACTTTTTTTTCTTTAAAATTTTATAATAATATAAAAAAATTAACAGTTAGTTTTTACAAAATTGATAGAATAATTTTACATATCACTATTTTTTTTTTTTTTTTTTATCCAATCCCACGATTTTATTCTGTTTATAATTTTTCAAAGTGATATTCAACCAGTCAACGTGCATAACGTGCATGCATGAAAGTACCGAATTTAGTATCTTCTTATATGCATTATAAGTTTCCTACCAAAAAAAAAATAATAACATAAAACCCAAACAAAAATAAGTTTTTTTTTAAATATATAAAATAGTACAAAAATCTAATTTATCTTTTTTTCAAATTTTTTTTTATCCAAATTAATCCATTCCTTAGACTCGGGGAATCGCAATCCAAAGTTGAGAGATATTTCTATTTTGATTTCGAATTTCTGCATTCAATATGTAATCAAATATCATAATTACTGACACACACCTGAGGTAATTAATAAATTTGCAAACGTTTAATAAAAATTTTAAAATTTTCCATGATCTAGATGTAAAGAGACATGCCTCTTTAAAAAATTCAGAAATAGAAACCTTTAATTCTTTCAAAAGAAAATTTGTGACCTTAACAAACCATAATGCCATCCATTATATCAAAATTATCAAAATTCCAATATCAAATTTTTTAATTTGTCAAAATATATTGAACTTTACATTCATCATCTGCTAATATTTGAAAATCAACATAAAAGTATTCAACGTAATTGATATCGAATTAAGATTCTTTGATAACTTTATCAATAAAATGTAAAATGTGAATATTTCCACTAGACCAAGCTTTAAAACTCGCGTACAATGTTCGCTCGCACACATGACAAAATCCATATGATATGATTCATTGCAATTCTTGTAATTAGTAAAAAAAGAATCATTAGAAGAATTGTTTTTTTTTTTTTTTGAAACATTGTAAATAAAAGATTATTCGTTATTCATTCATTCAAATTTATAAATAAATAAATAATAATTAATCATTTCCTTTTCTAATTGTGTTTCTAAATATAAAACAATGTCAGTTTATTAAATTTTATACTTTTCCTAATTTAGAAGATTAAATTAACCATTGTGGAATAATATTAATAATATTAAAACTGATGATTTAGCATTGTGATTCCTGAAACTCGGATATTTTTTTTTTGTAATTCGGGAGGTTCCTCATGTGATCATTACGAATACACACTTCAAATACAATTAAGTTAGTAAGATTTAATACAATCAACATTCTAAAAATAATAACAAGAATTCAATTGTAAAAAGGATAATCTAATTCTTGTTTATAATTTTACTACTAGCTAAATTTATTATCGAGTACTTTTTTTTATTTTTATTATATAAAATTTTGTTAGTAAGATAAATATTTTCAATCTTTTGAATTACAAATACGTATATTATAACAAAAATCCAATATACTGTCATATGTACGAATATGGTAGTTATTATGCTGCGCTGTAAAGTAATAAATAATGTTCTATTAAAAAGTATTCATTTTTCTATCAAAAGAACGAAAGAAACCGAAATAATATAAAATTAATTAAATAATCTTTTACGTAAATATCATGTATATGTAAAATTTGTCATGCATATGTGCTATTACTATGCTTTGAGCGAAAAAAATTTCTTAATATATGATATTTGAAATATAACTCATCGTAAACGCTATTAAGTGTGGATCGTAGTTGTAAAAAATTTAAATTTTTTATTTACGTTGGATTTTAATAAAAAAATACTTTAATTTGTACTAGAAAATAATACTTAAATTTATTTTATTCATTTACGTACGTTTGTAATGGAGGTTTTTGATTATTAATAAATATTAAGAATTGGGTACACACGTATTAATTGATCCAGAAGCAAGATATAAATAAAATTAATTATAAAAAAATTATTATCATATAATACAATGTAAATTATAAAATAATTGATACTTACTGACACTCAAAGCAGAAGTAGATTTGGTTATTCCTTCAAGGTCTTTTTCAAAATTTTCATCATTTTTAGGTTCTGGAAGACCTGAATAATTAAGGAGTCGACTGGTGTAAATTGCTTGTGGATGCGTTTTTGTAATTATAAGGATGTGTAGTTGTATTTTTTAGGTGTTTGGAAATTTTTTCAGCATTATCGATTTGAATAATTGTTTTTACAATAGTCATCACAGTATTTCAGCAATTCTTCATACAATTTTTTAAAAGTAGGTCGATGAGTAACTCGAGCATCCCAACACCTCATTATTATTCTAGTAATTAATTTTGGTGTATGAAATGGAATTTTTGGTCGTAATCCATCGCATATTTGTCGCGCTAGATCTCTATCATGTGGCACATCATAATACGGTGCAAACCCAGTAATTAATTCATAAACTATAAATCCAAAAGAATATACATCAGCAGCCTTTGTATATTCTTCTCCACATAAAACTTCTGGAGCAATATAGGGTAATACACCAATGATATTTCTCGTATTGGAATTTTCTGAATTCTGCCCAACTATTTTACTTAATCCAAAATCTGAAGTATAAATATTATTAGATTTAAAATCATACGATAAAATATTTCCAGGATGAAAATCCCCATGTAATATATCTAATGAGTGAAATTTATTAAAACTATATGCTAAATTAGTTAAATGAAATAATTTATCATTCCAATTAATATTATCGAAATGATTTTTCAAATAATCTCTAAGATTTCCATCAGGCATATATTCTAAAACCATCAAATATTTATTAATCTCGGGATCTTTGGTTATTCCATAAACTTGGATGGTATAACAGGTATTCATTGTTTTCAAGTGAATTGACATCTTAATAATATATTTTAAAAAATTATAATTAATATATTATATAATTCAAAAAATTTGCATAATTCAAAAAATATTTACCTCATTTAAGGAACCTTCATTTAAATTTGCAAATTCATCAAATTTTTTTAACACCACTTTAAGTTTATCGTTTCTTTTCCATTGTTTTTTTTTTAATATCCCATTTCTTAATATTTCCATCAATCCACTTAGCATAATATATCGTACCAAAACCACCTTTAGCGATTTTTCTAATATCTTTAAATTTATTATAAGGTATCCATTCTATCACTTTCCATCGACTATTTGCATTTAGTTGAGCATCCCGAATAAATCTATCTATTTTTTCATTTTCACTTGTCCATTTATCAAAATTATTTTCGAAATGCTTTGAGTTACATGGTTCGCACCAACCATAATGGTTTTGATTGCATTCTTCGCAGAAAACCATTTTATTTTCTTAATTTTAATGAGTAAAATAATTGGAAATAAATTTGGTCAAATTTTTTCGCTCTCAGAGAGGAAATTAAAAATTACAAATAATCATGTGGTTTTATAATTTTACTTACTTACTAAAAGTAGTTAATGATAAGATCATCACTTCAAATCGTGTAACGTAAAAGGAATAATCTCAAAAATATTCCACGTTTAATAGTTTTATGATTGTTGCTGTATTTATATTATTTATTTCGAAGTCATAAATACAATAAAATATAATAAATAGACGATAAATGTTATAATTAATTATTATTATGATGATGCCATCTTCAGGTCCAATATCCATAAACAATAACAATTATAAATAATGAAGCAATTTTTGACCTGATCTTAATATCAGATTAATTTGTTACGGATTGTAAAAATTCAATCTTAAACTCATTGAATAATTTACAAGTGGAGATATGGTTTGTGGGGAATATGGATTATTGATACCGGATGGCGTTGAGTACATTTAGTAATAATAAAATAATAGTGATCATTCGTCAGCTTTAGATACATTAATTTCATGACAAGGAATATTAATAATACTTCTTTAATCTGAAAAATTTTCTATTTCATTTTTAATCTAATCATAATATCATGATTATTTTGTAATTGATTTTTAAAAAATTGCTATTGTATATTTCTTATGTAATATTTTATTAAATATTTAAAGAAATAATTTTTATATGAGAAATAATCTAAATAAAATAACATGTCTCAATTGTATATTATACTCTACGCATATATAGAATGGATATACACAAGAATGATGATTTTAAGGTAAAAATAATAATTAATAAATATCTTTATTATAAAATTTTGCATAATGAAACAGCTTGCTTTTATAATTTTAGTACTAGCTAAATTTATTATCAAGTACTTTTATTTTTTAATATTAATATTATATAAAATTGTTAGTAAGATAAATATTTTACAAATATCTTCAATCTTTGAATTACAAATGTGCATATATGTTATCTCAAATATAACTCTTCGTAAACGCGATTAAGTGTGGATTGTGGTTGTAATAAAAATTTAAAATTTTTTATTTTCGTTGTAGCTAATACTAATAATACTGTGATCTTAGTGATTTAGTAAATTAAAAAAAAAATACATTAAACAATAATTATTAAATTTTTGTGCCAGAAAATAATACTTTATATTTATCAATAATCAAAAACCTCAATTACAACGTACGTAAATGCATAAAATAAATTTAAGAATTAGGTACACGCATATTAATTGATCCAGAAGCAACTAAATAAAGATAAATAAAATTAATTATAAAAAAATTAATATCATATAATATGCATATGATGAAATAATTGATACTTACTGACACTCAAAGCAGAAGTAGATTTGGTTATTTCTTCAAGGCCTTTTTCAAAATTTTCATCATTTTTAGGTTTTGGAAGACCCGAATAATTAAGAAGTCGACTTGTGTAAATAGCTTGTGGATGCGTTTTGTAATTATAAGGATTTATAGTTGTCGTATTTATTAGGAGTTTGGAAATTTTTACAGCATTATCGATTTGAATTGTAATTTCATTATTATTTTGATAATTATTTTCCCTATAATCATTATAGAAGTATTTATACAACTCTTCATACAATTTTTTGAAAGTAGGTCGATGAGTAGTTCGAGCATCCCAGCACCTCATAATTATTCTAGTAATTAATTTTGGTGTATGAAATGGAATTTTTGGTCGTAATCCATTGCATATTTTTCTGGCTAGATCTTTGTCATGAGGCATATCGTAATACGGTGCAAATCCAGTGATTAATTCATAAACTATAATTCCAAAAGAATATACATCAGCAGCCTTTGTATATTCTTCTCCGCATAAAACTTCTGGAGCGATATAGGGTAATACACCAATGATATTTCTATTATTAGAATTTTTTAAACTTTGACCAACTATTTGACTTAATCCAAAATCCGAAACATATAAATAATCCCTTTTGAAATTATTTGATAAAATATTTCCGGGGTGAAAATCCCCATGTAATATGTCTAATGTGTGAAATTTATTAAAACTACACGCTAATTCAGATAAATGTGATAATTTATCATTCCAACTAATATCATTGAAATGATTTTTTAAATAATCTCTAAGATTTCCATCAGGCATATATTCTAAAACCATCATATATTTATTAGTTTCAGGATCTCTTGTTATTCCATAAATTCGGATGCAATTAAAGATATCTATTGATTTCAAGTGAATTGCCATCTTAATAATGTATTTTATAAATTATAATTAATATTTTATATATTTCAAAAAATTTGAATAATATTAATTCAAAAATTATTTTACCTCATTTAAGAATTCTTCGTTAAAATTTGCTAAATTATCATATTTTTTTAATGCCACTCCAAATTTACCACTTCTTTTCCATTGTTTTTTTTTAATATTCCATGTCTTAATACTTCCATCAATCCACTTAGCATAATATATCGTACCAAACCCACCTTTAGCAATTTCTTCAATATCTTTAAATCTATTATAAGGTATCCATTCCATTACTTTCCACCGATAGTCTGCATTTAGTTGAGCATCCCGAATAAATTTATCTATTTTTTCATTTCCACTTGTCCATTTATAAATATTGGTTTGGAAATGTTTTGAATTACATGGCTTGCACCAATACCAGGTTGTATTTTCTTGATTGCATTCTTCACATAAATCCATTTTATTTTCTTAATTTTAAAGAGTTAAGAATTGAAAAAAGTGAAATAAAAATTTTTCGAAATTAAAAATTACCGAAATCATATGGTTTTACAATTTTAATTACTTCTATGTTGATAAATACACACAAGTTAATGAACATCGTACATCATTTCAAATCGGAAAATATTCCACGTGTTTTTATAAGTATTGTTTACAATATTTTTATTCGTCATAAATATAGTAAATAACAACTTAATATGATGATTCAATCCCAAACATATATAATGAAGCAATATTGTAAAAATCCCAAAACCTATTGATAATAAAATTACTGATGCCAAAGATCCGGTGGCGTATAATTAGTAATAATAATAATAAAAAGTGATAAAGATCATTTGTCAGCTTTAGATACATTCTTAATCTGAAAAAAATTACAATTGTATTATCGTATAGAATCAATGTAATATAATAATTTTATTTGGAAATAATTTTTAAAAAATGAGATTTTAGGTATAATTAATAAAAATCTTTATTATAAAATAAAATAATTCTGTTCGATATTAAACAATATGTACAACATTTTCAGATACGGCCGATAAAGATTTTTATTATTAGCATTTATATTTATAATTTATAGTTTATGTTCACATCATATATGCAAAATATATACATACTATTGTAATTAACTTGGTACGTTCCATGAAGGAACGTTGTGAACTTATAATAAAAAAAAATGGGGAACGTATCCCATATTAAATTTTTTATTAACAAATTTAATACTGAATAATTAATTTTTATGTAAATCTAATTTGCCATTACTGCGCAATTGCTTTTTAAAATTGTCCAAAGACTTTTGTAACGCACTGTATATACTATATAACAGATAAGTTATCTAAAAATATTAACCTGTCCAACAAGACCCACAAATTTTTTTATGTTTGGCTGTTTGATATAAATTAACAATCTTTTGACAAATCATTTATCAATGGTAAAAAATTTGGCAAAAGATAAAGTGGCATCGGTTCCAAAATTCCAAAAACCGTAAGAAGACTAATAGTACTTTCGATTTTATAAAAATAAACATTCCGATATTTGATTTTTTTTTGATGATGATGATGATTAAAGTTTTTTCTTTTCATTAAAGGAAGGTGATATTATTGATGATGTATTTTAGAAACTGTTATTTTATTATTAGTTTTAAAAGAACTATTTTTAGATTTATTTGTTCATTATCAATACCGATATTTAGGATAAATAAACTAGATAAACTCTTTTAGATAAACGAAATTATTCAAATTATCGGCGGTGGCAGTAAAATGAATGATAAAACAAAATTGTTTCGAATTCTGCATTAATATTATTTTTTTATGTGACGTAAATTTACTCGTTTGGAAATCTAGAAAACTCCACTCCGTCCTCGTGTATTATGTGTCATGTCACGCATTAACTTTTAACCTTTTTTAAAGCATTAATGCATTAAAAAAAGCATTGAATATAAATTTACTGCCATTATTATTATAGCTTGAGAAAATTGATTAACTCTCAAGATTCTTGAGGTAATCTTCCGCCATTAGCTATGAATTCTAAATCATCTTGTTTAGCTCAACCTGAATGTCAAGTTGAATACCAAATGAATTGTGAACTTGATGATGATGTCTCGAATTTATTTGTTCTTATAGTACTATTAATAATATTATTTTTAATATGACTATGTTGTGGTTGATAAAGATGATTAATCTGTTGGATTTTTTCTTTGTCGTTGTTGTGGTGATGGTCTAGTATTAACAAATGATAGAGTATTATATTGAGATTGAGGAGGTGATTATTGTCGCAAGAATGACTGTTGTTGCTGTTACTGCGGTCATTGCTGTTGTGATAATTGTTGCTGCGGTTGTTAATGGTTGTTGCTGCTATTGTGACAATTGTTGTTGTTGTAATAATTAATGACTTGAATTACTTGGCCCCGGACCTTGGAAGTTTGGAATAGTAGGAGTTGTTGATCGTGGTTTCAATAAAAGAATATCTTTAAATTTGTTGTTGTTGTGATAAAATTGGTCCATAATCTGATGATATTTGACTTTTTAAATCTTCAAGACCGATACAAATTGTTGTTATCGAGTTTTAAATAATGATAAAGCAGAAGTAGAATTAGCATTTGATGGGGTTGTTCATCATGCATCGCTAGTTAGGCTTATCAGTTATTTAATTTTTTTTAATAAAAATTTATATTTTTCATAATTGAAACCTTCAACTTTTGATTAACAAAATAATAATACTTTGTATATTACAGAATTAACTTGTAATAATTATGAAAATATGAAGAAAATATATTTGAAGGTGATGAAAATAATGATATTCAAGTCAAAGGTACCAATAGAGGTCAAGGTCAAAGGTCAAAGTCAAAGTCATGAAGAAACTCAGCAACATGTACAACTTCCTTCCCCTCATTCTTTTAATAAATTTAAGACCTTTACATGAATTTACATTAATATCAATCATTTTCTTTATCACCTTATTTGATTTTTCTCTTTTTTTTAAAAAAAACAAATAAATACAATAGTAAAAAATACAAATGACTATGCTAATTTAAAAAGTGCAGGAGAAGGTGTAATTGGAAAATTTAACAATAAAAGATTTTAAAATTTGGTTAACTATCTTAATATATTTTGGTATCTTTAAACTTCCTAGTATTAAAGATTATTGTAATAAAGATGATAAATATCCTGAACACAAAATAATTACTTTTATGTCATTAATTCATTTTGAGCAGGTATATTTTTAATTTTTATAATAAATATTTAATAAATTTTTTATTTAAACTAACTTAACTTTTAAAACTTGGATTAAACATTTTATACATATTTCAGACTGTTCTATTCAACCTTTATATTGGTATTCTAAATCAGATCCATTGGCAAATCATATTTGAAAGTTTCAAAATCAATTTGTATTCAATCATCCAATGTATCAATTGATGAAATCACTAGTCAAATACAAAAGAATCACTGTACCAAATGGCAATTCCTATACTATAGATCAGCTAAAAATTGGTAACAATCAACTGTCCTATTGCATCCCATATTATAAATCAGCAAAAATCAGAATTCCTTTTCAGTACAGTATATCTTTTGTATTTGACCTGTGAATGATTGCTTGATTTTCTGGTCAAAGTGCACACACAGTCAGGAATAAAAATAAACCAACACCAGAAGAATACAAATACTTTCTCTATGTGATGCTGGATATACTTTTACTTTTATTTTTACTTCAAGAATTCAAAATTACATTGAATTAGAAAAACTTTCAAATTTAAATAAAGTTGATAATAAAGTTAACCATCTTGTTTCCCAATTGCTTTTAAATACATCACTTAATATATATATGGACAATTTTTTTTATCAATTAATCTCTTTCAACATTTACACAGCAATAATTTTGGAGCTTGTGGAACAGTTTGTACAAATAGTGAAAATTTCAAAAATTCTTAAAGTTAGTAAAAAACTTGATTGGGATACCTTATCTGGAATAGTAATTAATAATTTATTAGCAGTTTTATGGATAGATTATTGGTCAGTTACTATGTTAACAACCATTCATGAAATTAGTGAAAATGAAAATAGAATTGAAAGAATATACCATCATTCTCAATAAACAAGTACAAGTGCAACCAAAGTACATGCAATATTTGGAGATGCTAATAAAAAAGCTTTACCAATTCCTTGTATAATTGATGGTTATAATCATTTTATGGGTGGAGTGGTTATTGCTGACCAGTTATGTGGATATTATGGTATCCAATTGCCAGTAATAAGAACCTGGATGCCATTATTTTTTTGGTTGTCAATTATTAACTCTTATTTAATTTTAAAAAAAAGTGGAAAAAATATTAATCATAAAGATTGCAGATTACAGTTAGTATGGGATTTAATAAAGTCAAGTATGGAAGAAGATGAACCTTAAAACCAAATACATGAGGCAATGTTGAAACAATAACACAAAAATTTAAATTTATTCAAGTTGATCTAACAAAAAAAATCAATACATAACAACAACTTAGAACTTTCTTCATTAAGCAGCATCAGATGGTCACTTTCCTGAATGGAGAGAGGAAAGAAATAGTTGTGTGTGGTGCAAATATTTAAATAAAAAAGCTCAACAAAAAGCATTAAAAGATTCTCCACAATCACAGTTATATTGTATTAGTTTATGTTGTAATAAGAATAGAAGTAAATGTTTTAAAGACTATCATATCCAAAAAGACGATAATAATTAAATGTGGTATTATTTATTTACTTTTTAATAAAAATCTCATAAATATTTACTTGAAATTATTAAATTTAATAATTGCATAATTTTGAAAATTTCTATATATAAAAGTATTTATATTTCTTATATATTATCAAAAATGATGCTAAGTAACCTTAATATCTAGGAGATATTGCATTTATAGTAAAAGTTTTAGACTAATTTCCTAAGAATTGAGCGAAGAGTATCTAATATTGTTTTAAAAATAAATTCATTGAATACTTATCAAATTTTCGTTTTAAAAATTTAAAAATTATACAGTAGATGCACTACGTTCTCTAGAATAAGGTTACTTAGTATGATTTAAGGTGATACATAAGCCCTAAAAATACTTTCATATGTAGCTACGTCGACGGACATATTAAATTATGTCAGTCGATCGTAACTTCATACAAAAGTATTTTTTTTTGCTTACAGATCATGGAAATTAATACTAACCTTATTGTAGAGAATACAGTGCATCTACTGTAAAAGTTTGAGACTTTAAAACACAAATTGGATGAGTAATTAGCGATTATATAGTAAAATCATTAATTACTAATCCAATTAATTTTTTAAAAATCTTAAACTTTTATGATAGATGCACTGTATTCTCTAGAATGAGGTTACTTAGTATCGTTTTCGTGGTCCATAATCAATAAAATATTTTTATATGTGGAAAAGATAAACTAATCTTTTTAATAATTTTATTGTTTTTTGCTCTTATTTAAAGTCAAAATTCTAGTTCATAACCTTAAATACGGTAATAATTAAAGATATTCTAAATAACAAAATTTACAGTTCTTATTAAGTTACCCTATAGCTCCGATTGATTTATAATGAGATAATTAAAATTATAGAATAAATTTTTATAAAGTCGGAGCTTTATTGAAAAACAAACATAGTTTTCACGTGACTTTTATATCATAATCACATATCAATAATTTATGATAAAAATTTCATTACACAAACTTAAGTCTCCATTGATTTTCATATGTAAGATACTGTATTTAAGGAAAAATTTGCGGGCAAATTTGCTTACAGTTTAAGGAATAGTTATTTGAATATTATCATTCATTATTGGTAATGTCATCCGAGCTGTTGTCGTTCATTATTAATCTCATACATTTTCTTCACATTTTTACAAACTTTTTCTACAGTATTGCCTTCTTCTGCTGCTGTCGTTTGTACTTCTAAAACATTTCAAACCAATTGAAAGTAATTGAGGATTTCTTGGATCAAGAGGTTCTTCTATTTCTTCATCAGGAGTTTGAGGAAGTGTATCATTTTTATTCATCATCATCATATTAAAAGACGTTGAATCATATGTATTATCATATAAAGAAGCTCTTTCCGATATTTTGGTTTGATAAATGATACTTCGTCATTTCCTTTTGTTCTATTCTGTTATTATTATTATTATTAATTGTATTTTGATAATGTTTATGATAATAATTTGGAAATAACATTTGATATACATTTTCTAAAATTTCCGTTGCCGCTGTTATCTCATCATTTCGAATAATAAACGTTTATTATATCTCATTCCATTTTCTGATGGTCCCACATAAAAATTCACATAAACCGGTGGATCTAAATATAAATATAGAATATGTTAAAATAATAGATTTGTGCGGATACGAGTAAAGTAAATAATATATAGTAATGTGTACCTGGAATATCTGGTCCAGTTGCTCATTCTTTGACGAATATTTGAATATCTTTTTTACATTACAGTTCTCCAATGAAATACGAATTCGTTTACAAGACTATATTTACAAAAAAAAATATATAAAATTAAATAAATTTATTTAATCAAATGCTAACGTAAGATTTAATTTATTAAATGCTCAAAAGATTTATTACCTCATCATCAACTACTCATATAATAGATATAGATTCGCATAAACCCATAAAAATATCTTTAAAAAATCGAAACGTTTTTCTTCCAAATATTGAAATATCTTAATGATCAAATAATAAATTAATATAAAAATAAATCCAACAACGAATAAATCTGACAATAAATATATGTAGCGATATAATTACATCACATTCTCTTTCCAATCATAGTTTCATTTTTAAGTCGTATCCGCTACATCTTTAATCATATATTCCTGACCTTATAATAGAATTGGTTATTATAGTTACTATATATTTATCACCAACGTTATTTTTATAATAAATTAATGTAATAAAAAACGATTATTTTTACCTGCACCCTTTGCAGAAATTTGAGTTTTCTCTAATTTTAAATCAAATTAATAAAATATAAATAAAATAATAAATAATAATAATAAATAAAATAAAATAATTAATAAATATTAATAATAATTTAAAATTTAATTTGCCTACACCATTCCTTCTTGTAATGATCGCGTAATCTGCTTCATACTTTCTTTTGCTAAATATTTTATAATAAATATTTAATATAAAATATAATATAAATTCAATCCAATTTTTATTTATTTTATTTGACCTTTTGAACCATAAGAGTTCGTGTCTGTTTATTTCTGATACTTCTTTCTACAATTACTTATTGCTTTATATTTTTTGGTAATTACAAAATACATATTTGTGAGCATTCTTTTTTTTGTATGAATATGAGTGTGAAAAAAATTACAAAATAAAATAAAATAAATAAAAAAATAAAATAAAATAAAAATAAAAAAAATAAATAAAATAAATAAAAAAATAAAATAAAAAAAATAAAAAATAAAAACTAAAAAAAATCTTATCAATTTTTTACTCTTTTTTCTTGTTATAAAATCTGTCAAATTCTGTTCAATCTCATTCCTTATTTTTTTGTTCAAGGTTAATGTTCTTGGTTAATGTTCTTTTGCAGTTTCCTCCCATTCTAATCTTGTTGTCTCTAAAGAATTACGTAATATCCTTTATATTCATCATATTATTATGTTATATTCATTAAATTTGTAAAGAAATAGATTTCATAAATGTGTATTTAGATAATTAATTAGATAAATTACCCAATCTCATCTTTTCCTATTGAAACTTTTGAAAGTTTCGACAAACATTTTGCATACTCTTCAATCATTATTCTACAAATTTTAAATTGATTTTTATTTTTTATTTTTTAATATTACAATTTTTTTAACAAAATAAAAATATTATTATAAAATATTTTAAAATATTATAAAATATTATAAAATATTATAAAATATTATAAAATGTTATATAATGGAATTCAATAAACCTTTCATGGAATATAGCTTTAACTTCTTCGCATATAAGCTTGGCTTGTTTCAAACGTTTCATAACCAGCTCCTTCTTTACCCTGATATATAATTTTATACATAAATAATTTAATGATTAAAGTAATTGCGAATTAGATAAAAATTATAGAATACAAAGTGGAAATTAATTCAAAAGTCATTGGCAAATATTTCGGTTATAGATAATCGATCAATAATCTATCTATAAAATACTTCTTAAAAATTTCACCGAAGATTTGTAAATATTCTCGTAAACAACCATTCGGTGACTAAATATAAAACTTCATTAATCCATAAAATAAAAATAATTTCATTTGAAACCTTTTATAGCGAATTTAAGCTGATCACTTTTAAATGTCATCTGATAAAATTCTCTCAACATTTTTTTTTTTTTGAAAATTAAATAATATTAATAAAAAAAAAAATTGACATCAAAAATTATAAAGTATTAATGTATTTTAATAAATTATTAGAATCAGAACCAAATAATGCTCTTGCATTGAGGTCACAAAGAGAAATTTATCTATTGTTAGAAAAGTATAATGACGCATTAATAGATTTTAATAATTTATTAAAATCAGATCCAAATAATACTCGTGCATTAAGACTACGAGGAGAAACTTATCAAAAGTTAGGAAAGTATAATGATGCATTAGTAGATTTTAATAATTTATTAGAATTAGAACCATATAATATTCTTCCATTACGACTACGAGGAGAAACTTATCTATTGTTAGAAAAGTATAATGATGCATTAATAGATTTTAATAATTTATTAGAAAAAGAACCAAATAATACTCATACATTAAGACTACGAGGAGAAGCTTATCTAATGTTAGGAAAGTATAATGAAGCATTAAAAGATTTTAATAAATTATTAGAATTAGAACCAAATAATACTCGTGCATTACGACTACGGGGAGAAACTTATCAAAAGTTAGAAAAGTATAATGAAGCATTATTAGATTTTAATAAATTATTAGAAAAAGAACCAAATAATACTTATGCATTAGTACTACGAGGAGATACTTATCTATTGTTAGAAAAGTACAATGATGCATTAAAAGATTTTAATAATTTATTAAAAATGCAACCAAATAATACTCTTTCATTATGCCTACGAGGAAAAACTTACCAGAAGTTAGAAAAGCATGATGAAGCATTAATGGAGTTTAATAAATTATTAGGAAAAGAACCAAGTAATACTCTTGCATTAAGACTACGAGGAGAAACTTATCAAAAGTTAGGAAAGTATAATGAAGCATTAATAGATTTTAATAAATCATTAGAAAAAGAACCAAATAATACTCTTACATTAAGATTACGAGGGGAAGCTTATCTATTGTTAGAAAAGTATAATGAAATATTGGAAATAGAACCATATAATGCTCTTGCATTAAGTTCACGAGGAGAAACTTATCTATTGTTAGAAAAGTACGATGATGCATTAATAGATTTTAATAAATCATTAAAAAAAGAACCAAATAACGCTCTTGTATCGAGGTCACGAGGAGAAGCTTATCTATTGTTAGAAAAGTACAATGATGCATTAGCGGATTTTAATAAATTATTAGAAAAAGAACCAAATAATACTCTTACATTAAGATTACGAGGAGAAACTTATCTATTGCTAGAAAAGTATAATGAAGCATTATCAGATTTCAAGAGATCATTAGGACTAGATCCAAATAATCCTCTTTCATTAAGACTACGAGGAGAAACTTATCGAAAGTTAGGAAAGTATAATAAAGCATTAAATGATTTTAATAAATCATTAAAAAAAGAACCAAATAATACTCTTACATTAAGATTACGAGGAGAAGCTTATCTATTGCTAGAAATGTATAATGAAGCATTATCAGATTTCAAAAGATCACTAAGACTAGAACCAAATAATACTCTTGCATTAAGACTACGAGGAGAAGCTTATTTATTGTTAAAAAATTACAATGATGCTTTAACAGATTTTAATAATTTATTAAAAAAGGAACAATATAATACTCTTACATTAAGACTACGAGGAGAAACTTATCAAAAGTTAGGAAAGCATAACGAAGCATTAATAGATTTTAATAATTTATTAGAATTAGAACCAAATAATATTCTTGCATTAAGATTACGAGGAGAAACTTACCAAAAGTTAGAAAAGTACGATGATGCATTAACAGATTTTAATAATTTATTAGAATCAGAACCAAATAATACTCTTGCATTAAGATCACGAGGGGAAACCTACAAGATTCTAAATAAATACAAAGAATCACTTGACGATTTTAATAAAATATTGAAAATAAATTCAGATGATGTTTCTGTAATAAATCTAGTAATAGAAATAGAGAAACGCAAGAACCATTCAATAACTGAAACGACACAAGAGCAACAGACTGGATCTAGAATGGTTCAGAAAATAAAAACAAAGACAAGTGAGTTCATAAACTGGATTCCATACTCTCAATTTAAAGATATAAAATATATAGCAGAAGGTGGTTTTAGTGTAGTGAACAGTGCTATTTGGATCAAAGATGGAATAAATGAAATAAAGGTAGCACTTAAAAATCTACATAATTCTAAGGATATAACAAATAATTTTTTGAAAGAAGTATGTCTATTCATATTACACATATATATTTTTTAAAATGCAAATCATGTTCATTAAATATAATTTTATTATTAAATAGATAATATCCTATGGAATAACAAGTTCTAATGATTTTATTTTACAATGTTATGGAATAACCAGAGATCCTAATACTAATAATTTTATTATAGTACTCGAATTTGCAGAAGATGGAAGTTTACATAAAGACTTAATGCTAAATATCGATGAAATTACTTGGCAAACAAAATTAGAAAGATTATATTATATTGCATCAGGGTATGTATTTGATTTATGGAGTTTAATTAAGTTTATTTGTATGTTTACTTAATTAATTAAATATCATATAGAATTGAACAAATTCATAATAACAATCTGATCCATCGAGATCTTCATTCAGGAAACATCTTGATGGGAGTTAATGGAATTCTTGGTTCAATTAGAATAGCTGAT
>CAJVPK010000695.1:0-23863 GCA_910592015.1 Diversispora eburnea | reverse complement strand
CTGTGACCTACTGGCAGATAGAGCATATTATTATGTTTGTGTGATGCAAACTTTGAGACTGATTTGAGAAATTGTTCGAAATACTTGGCACAGTGGTGACAGTATCCTGTTTATACCGCATAATAAAGATTTAGTTTTGAAAATATGCAATGGATTACAACCAAAAATTCCATTTCATACTCCAAAATTAATTACAAGAACAATTATGAGGTGTTGGGATGCTTGAATTACACATAAACCCACTTCTAAAGAATTATGTAGTGAGTTGAAGTAATACTTTTATGGTTACAGAGATTATTTAGAAGAAAGGAAAAATAAAGATTCAGAAATTGTAATTCAAATTAAAAATTCTGAAGACTATGATTAATTTTTTTAAAACTTCATAGCAGTTTTTCAAGAAGAAATCATTAATGCAATTGTAAAGGGTGGAGGTTAAAAATTTCAGTTAAAACAAGATAGTCTACAGCATGGGATTGTTATGATTCAATTATTCGATTAGAACATAGTTAAAAATAAAAATATTTATAATTTATAATAAATATTCATAATTGATATTTAATTTACTATTTAAGGTTCTTGAGACTAATCCTGAAATATTTTGCACTGTAATTACTACAAAAAAAAAATCTTTGAAATCGACAATTTTGTCAAGATATAGAACACCTTAGAACCATCCTTGCGCCAACAAAACGAGCTGTTGAAGTTGTTGAAACCAAGTCAAGCAATATGACATTTTTTTAGAATTAATAAAAATGGCAATTACTATTAAAAAATTTCCAAATTCAATAGATTTTGATTTTTAATTTCTTCATCCTAAATACGAAAGTAAATTTAAACATTATTTATAATTATTATTTACAGTAATATAATAATATAATAACATTAATTTTATTTAAGAAAAAGGGTTACAAGACAGTGCATTTCGTGAAATATACTTAACTGCTAGTAAAATTTGAACAAATTTTGGTGGTGATAAACAAGGTTGCCAAATTCTTTTAACACAATTATGAAAATATTCACTTTTTCAAGCTCCTTACGATATGGAACATATTAAAGATCATGATACTCCTGAAATATGGTGGATGTCTTTCCGACAACGTAATAATTATATTCTTTAAAATTGTTTGCTATTACTTCTCATCAAGCTATTTGTGAAAGGTTTTTTCAATACTCAATTGGATGATAGGAAAAAGAAAAACAAAGTACTTAATTTTATTATTAAATAAGTGAAATCATTAAATAATTTATTAATTAAGAATTTTTTATTAGGTTAGATATTGAGCGACTTCAATCAATGACTCAGATGCATTCATAATATATAATAAATATTAATTCCGAATTAAAATTTTCTGATTGTTATTTGGGAGATAGTGAGCTTGAAACAATGATTCATGTTATTACTACTGCAATAATTAATAGTGATGATGCTTTTGTTGAAGATGATGATATCGAAGAAACTCTTTCTGACAGTGGAGAAGTTGAAATAGATGAAGAAAATACTACTGAATTACTTATGAAAAAGTTTATAAATATGGATATTCATGAATTTGAGGGTGAAGAAGATACAGATTCGAGTTCTTTAAATAAAATATGGTTAGGGAGGAGGAAACGGAAACTGATTTTGAAGCTTTAATGAAAATAATAGTTATTATAATAATTATAATAATACTAATAATAATAATAATTAATAATTATCAATCTGCAACAGACTTAATTCAATGTGTCTAAAAGTTATAAAACACAAAGCTAGTTTTGCAAAAACAGCTATAAATAGTTTATTCTTCTTAAATGAAGGTTACAAAGTATTTAACATTAATGATAGACAAATCCAAATGCATGGTAAAAACATCAATGACCGCCTAAACAGAACAGATGTATTAGGAATAACAACTAATATAAGATTGCAACAATTTCAAAACTTCTTATGGACAGATGAATCATTTCTGGAAACAGAAAAGATAATCAAAATCAAAGAAGGAAGTAACCTTACAGCATCAATAATTAATTTATGTAAGGGGAACAAAATTAAATGGCACCAAACTAAAGGGGTAAATGTAAAAGAATTTGCATAAATATGTAATAAATATAATATGTATCATATTTAACTAAATTGAAATAATAAAAATTTTATAAATTATTAAAAATTAATGATTTGCAGAATAAAAAAAATTGATTGTCATACTAACAATTTAAGATTGGACCAGGAATAAATTATCTTGTATTAAAAACTATATTACAACGACAGTCACTATATATTCGTTTTTTCATATTCCAGTTGAGGTAGAATTGAACCTTATAAAAGGTTCTCGAGAAACATACTCGACCAGTTATTTTATCACATTTCTGAAGATCATGCAGCGGAAATTCTCAACTACGGCATCACATGTTGCTGATATTGTAAATATATGTTTCAAATAATTTAATCCTATGTTAAAATTTAAACAATAAATTACTAATTTTATTCTTAAAAAAATTATCTATTTTTATAATCCAACTAATTTATTTTGTATCAAATAAAAGAAATCTTTTTATAATAAAAATATATATATAATTAAATGGATTTTGGGGAATGGGATAGCTATTATATATATATATATACTTACTGTATAGAATTTTAAAAATTTTCGAATCATCATCTTGTTCTTTAATAAATTTAATACTACATAAATTTTTTGAATAAACAAAAAGAAATATAATATAACACATTAATTAAAAATTAGAAGAATTACTTTGTGCATTCAAACTTTTTGTTGTTTCAAATGTATATGTATTTAAGTGACCAATATAAAATAACAAAAGAAAATGACAGATAAATAATGACGATAACAAACATCTTCAAACCAAAAAATGGTTTCATGATGAATTATCGATTGAATATTCTAATCATTTTATTTATTCGATTAAAATTATAAATATAATAAAATAAATTTAATAATATAATATTAATGAATTATAAGTAATAACATTTCGGCCAATTTAAAGAATTGACTTTGTTTCTAAGTTTAAAAGGTATATAGACAATACACTCTTAACCATTAAATAAAGTTCTTCCTTTCTAGTATTATAATCAAATAAATCTATAAAAAAAATAAAACAACAATATTTGTTATTAGAAGAAAGAAATAAATGAGCTCTCGCAGTGGTTTTGAGGTCAGGTGACGGATAAAACACTTATTTGATAAGAGGTGTTTGCGCAAAGAAACATTGTATAAAGATACAAGTATATGTAAAATTTTGAGTTAAACACGTTTACTTAGAGACTAAAGATAGTTAACATAATAAAGTATCGTGGTATTTAAGTTTCTATACTTTTCTCGAAATATATATTTCTACTCCAGCCAATCACAACACATAGATCTTCAATCGTGATCGGATAAAATGCCATTCCGAAAATTAGCCGATATGAAAACAAATTAATTTTCACAAACCAATTTCTCTTTTTGCCCGTTTAATACCTTTGTGACTTATAAATCGTTAATTTAATCTTCCAAGTTGCTTTAAAAATTTGACAAAAACCACCTTCTTTAAAATCATTATTAGTTAATCGAAACTGGTGTAAAGTTACTTTGGGAATTACCTTTGTGTCAAGAATGTCGTACAGATGATGAGAAGTTGAGGAAGAAAACATTATGTATTCGAACTTATATATCATGTATGAATACTCAAGCTAGAATTTTACTTACTCAAAATGGATTTGATTTATCATCTCATCACCACCTCAAGCTACTTTTGATTATCCATCCTTCACTCATAAATTTGGAATTGATAATTTAGTTCATTTTATTTCCATATATTCGCAACAAATTATTGGTTTAGATCAAGATAATTACATTAATAATAATGAGAACATCATCAAATCAAGAATATTATTTTGTGAGATATGCAAATTAATAATAAATCGTTGCTCATTTCTGAATTATTTAAAAATGGCGAGTGTCCCAATAAATTTTCTGGAAATTTTGCTAATTATAGTGTATCAATTTGTTCAATTTTCAAGTTATCTGGTGCCCCGAGAGTATTTAAAAATTTAAAAAGTTTTACAATGGATTATTATAATGGAATTCATTATGATAGATTGATTTTTCAATTATATGAATCATTAAAATTAATTTGTTCAAGTTATCAAATATATTTAGCGGCGAAACTTATAAAGGTTCAAAAACGGCTAAAAGATATATCATTTGTTTCTAAATGTCATATAGATTTCAATTAGTCAAAAAGAAACATTAAAGAGTCTTCATTTAAAATCAAAACAGTACATTTCGTGAGGATATCATCACCAATTGGACTATTTATTTCACTTCAAGGACTTTATATAGAAAATTTTTCTGGATTGAATAAATTGGATAGTTTATCCTTTACTTCAATTAAGTAGATTTCATTATTTTCATAAGAGTAATCTATTTAATATGTATCCACAAGAATTTATTATAAAAATTCTCGAAACGGCCAATACAAATTCAAAAAATATTTATCTAGACTTAAACCACACAATTACTTTTGATAAATTATCATTGTACAAAGGTTACCAAATTAACTTAATTCATTAAAATCATTATTAAATATTGCTAACCTTAAATTAAATAAAGAAGATTTCCATTTGATTGTGGAGAAAAAGGAATTGATGCTGATGAATAATTATGCCAAATGGCTGAAAATGTACCAGAATCACTTGAAATTATTGAAATTAGAATGGGAATATTTAGTGCTGATAGTTTAAGAAATTTTTTGAAGAGTGATGTTGTAAAGGAAGAAAGATGAGGAAATAAAAAGATTATTGTAAAACGTACACAACTAGCACAACTATTTAAATTAAGTGATGAACATTTTAAAGTTATTGAGAATATGGAGTTCAATTTTATATAAAAGAATAATGTTCCAAATAATATTTCAGCTAATATTTTAAATATAGTATTTACATGTTGAGTTATGTATTTCATTGATTATTCATCATTATTGTTTTGTTACATTGAATATAAGAAAATTGAAAATAATCAAAAATTATTATAATTATTATTATGCACTAAAAATCAATGATGTATGGATTTTTTGTAATTTTTAGATATAATTTTATCAATAAAAACGAATTTATTGAATAATTGTTTGATTTATGGTTTTATTATTTTATAACTATATTTTTATTCAAATAACATATTGAATCAACATTTTAAATTTGTTAATTAAACTAATTTAACGTTAAAGTTAATAATTAAAAATAGTTAATTAGAAAATATTGTAATGGTTTATTCAATTTACTTCAACATAATAGTTAATTTGTTTATATTTAGATGAACATCATGGCATGGGATAATATAACATAACACCCATTCCAATTAATAATTATTATCGAATAGCAATATCAATTGATTAACGCATGAATAATCGATGAATTGTTTGTTAGAGGAAAATACAAAGTCTTTTAACTCGTTCAACTTCCTCCTAATTTCACACCGACTGTTTTAATGTTAGCGGTGACATGTCGATAAGGATTTTTAAATATCATGATTTGTTGTTATTGAATTTGTTTCTTAATTTAAATTTTAAGCTATTTTTCTCAATATTACTTGATTTGATTTCAATTAAGTAATAGTAATTCATTAATTCATTAAAATTTATTATTTAATTTAGTTATTACTTTATTCATTTATTATTATATTTAATTAAAAAAAATATTCTCAATAAAAAATAATATCTCATAAAATTAATATTTTTTTTTGCAGAAATGATCTGTCATTGCTCTTTTCTTCATTATACTCTTTTTCGTCATTACAATTATATATTGAAATTTATCAAAGTACTCCATGTCATAATGCAAATTTAAAATGCATTAAAACCCTGTGTCAAGGTCGTTAATCTAACGCATGGAATTAACAGCCTATTAATGACTTTATACTTTACCTTTGAAATTGAAATTTAATGAATGGACTTCAATTTCTTGGTAAGTTTTTTTTTTGTATTTTTTTTTTAGTATTTTCTTATTTTTATTTATTTTAATATGTACTTTATTTATTTTATTTTCATTTATTTTATTTTTATTTATTTTGATTTTATTATTATATCTTTGTTTATTTATTTTTATTTATTTATATTTATTTTATTAGGGTCATTTAGGTTAGTAAAGATCAAGATGCTGCAAAATGTCTATAAATAAAAACTTTCGTACAGAAAAAATAATAAAATTTATAATTAATGTAATTTATTATAAAGCTCATCAATTTTATAATTATTCTTATTCTTGCATCACAAGTTCACATAAATATAAAGTTATAATACTTAACACGTCCCAAATTATTCTTATGACTAGTCATTTATTAACATCGTCTTTTTTTCCGACTCAATAATTTGCGAAAATAAAAAATAGAATTGTAATTTTGAAAAATTATCTCAAAACTTTATTGAATTTCTTAATGATAAAGATGGTTTCAATGTCATCATCAAAGTTAAAAATAAAATAAAAATTATCCACAGTACATTCGAATATATTAAAGAATCGATCGTAGAGAACCAGAAAAAATTTCCAATAAAAATAATGGTTCAATTACCAAGTCAAGCATTTCTGCTCGGATTTTTAATTTATTCTTAAGTAAATTATTATTAATAATAAAAATATTATTACTTATATTTAAATTTTTTTATTATTTTTATATTATAATTTAGATGTATATTTATGGTGGAATTATTAATCTGAAGAATGTTGAAATAAGGTTTATATTGATTTAATGTTGGCTACTAATGAATTCAAATTTGAGGAATCGACTAACGAATTAGAAACTCATCTCATTAATACTAAAGCTTCTTGGTTTAAACACATTATTCTCTTGTTTGTCGTACTATTTTTAGAAACAAATTTAGAAAACTAGAATATTTTTTGCCAAGTATCCGAATCTTATTTTTGATCCAGATGACTTTACTCTCTTCGCGAATCCTCACTGGTGTGTCTTCTCAAGCGAGATGATTCCAGACGAAAGAAGTTGAAATTTGGGATTATGTCATCAAATGGGAATTTCTCAAAATCCTGCTCTTTCTACATCCAAGGTGAATGGTCCAAGAAAAAATTTTCATACTTTAAAACTATATTGCAACATATATTCGTTACTTTCATTTGATAATGTCATAGATTCAATTAGGCCTTACAAAAAGACTGATAAACAGTTCTAGAAAGATATTGATCTGCATTTATTATCTTCTAAACGACCAGTAAAATCAATTATTTTACCAGCAAGATCCGTTTTAATTGAAGAATTACCTCTTCGTGCAGAAGAACCAAAGGAAACTTTTTCAACTATTCTTTCTGAAGTATTTGCAAAATTTCAACTTGACCGTGAAACAACAATTTATTCAACGACAAATATCACTTGTCATGGCCACACTGGTAAAATTTTGGTCGAGAAAATTAAAGCGATTTATGAAATATTTGATCACAATCCTCTAAAATGTGATGACAGTAAAATTGATAATAAATAAAAAGCAACATTTTCCATTAAAAATGGTATACTTAAAATTGAATGTGCAAAAATGATCCATATTTTGGATATGAATTTTGTATGCAAAGTATTGATTCTAATGACATTTGATAATGTAGACGTTTCATATAATGAAAAACTTATAATATCAATTAATTCTTCTATTGTCAACTATTTGTTTAAAATATATATATGCACAATTATTATAAACATTAATTATGATTATTTTATAGAATCGTGCAAAAGAAAACAATTTAATGTTGCAGAATAAATAGATTACATATTTAGCAAATGATATTAAATTATATAATGTTTGCTATACTATAATATATTTAATAGTTAGATTTAATACATAGATATATTTTTCAAGTGTCCAAAGTTCCAAAGTGCAGAGTTTCTCGTTGTTTATTTATCAAGATAAATCAAAAAAATGCATCATTTTTGAAAAACGGTAGAATTATTTTATTTATTTTTTTGTTTAAAGATTTTTTTAGGAAAAGGTTTATATTACGTGGGTAGCCTTCTTCAGTTTTTTGTCTTTTATATCTTTATTTAAATTTATTTATTAGTTTTTTTAAAGAAAATGATCATTATTGTTAGTGGCGCGTAATATTTGTGGCGAAGCATCACAATAATTTCCTAAATTGATAGTCAGCAGTCATCTAACATAATTCTTATTACTAGTCATAAGTTCATTAAGACAAAACAAAAATTCGAGCCATATACATTTAATAGTAAAATAAAATTAAACAATAAATAGAAAATAATTCAAATATAATCGATTACTTGTCTAATCATTGAATGTAAAAAATTTATTACTTTAGTATTGTGAAATAATTAATAGTTATTAAAGGCTAATTAATCAAGAATTACCTTCCGATTCTTGAAGGTTTAATGTTAATTTTTTAAATGATTTTAAAAATAAATTATAAATTGTTATATTTAAAGAGAATTATAAATTTGATCGCCAACAATTTTCAATACATTTTTTTAAAGATTACAAAAAATTTATTCATTTAATTAATAATTTAAATAATAATAGTAAAAATAAATGTTTATTTTATTCGAAAAAAAAATGCAGTAGTGATATACATATCGCTAAATAATTTACTGAATTCATATGCCAATTAAATACGCAAATACTTTTACCGAAATCCGAAGAAATTTATTTTAATTTACTATTCTGGTTTTTCGAAAGGTTGCAATGAGATAAAATAATAAAAATATCATTAATAAATGCGATTTTTTTTACATACTAAAAACATTTGCAATTTTAAACATTCTTTCAAAAAATAAAATAAATTTCTACTTTTCATACCATAAGCAAACAAAAAAATGTCATTTGATACAATATGTCCAGAATGCACTCAAGAATGTACTTCTTCCTGGTGCAAACCATGTAGCTCGAAACATTTCCAAAATGATTTTACTAATTGGACAAGTGGAAATGACAAAATAGATAAATTCATTCAAGATTCTCAACTAAATGTTAATAGTCATATGGAAGTTATAGAATGGATACCTTATGATAGATTTAAAGATGTTAAACAAATAGGTAGAGGTGGATTTGGAACAATTAATTACGCCAGGTGGATTGATGGATGTTAAATATCAACAAAGGAAAAGATTTCGTGAAGATGAAGAAGACGTAGAAGTGGCATTAAAAAAAGATTGATAATTTTGTAAATTTAAATGATGCCTCAAATGAGGTAAATATTTTTAATTAATATTTAATTTAATTTTCAAATTATTATATAACGTTTTGACTGTAAATTAAAAATGGTTATATTATTAGATGACAATTCACTTAAAAACGAATGGAATTACACAAGATCCAGAAACACACAAATATATGATGGTTTTAGAATATTCAAAGATGGAAATCTTCGAGAATATTTAAATATTAATTTTAATGATATTAATAGGTATCAAAAATTACAAAATCTATGGAATTTATCTTTTAGGTTGGTAGATATTCATAAATTAGATATAGTTCACCAAGACTTCCATCCTGGAAATATTTTATCAACCGATTTTAAAGATTATGCTATACAGATTTCAGATTTTGGATTAAGTAAGCTAATAGGGGTAAATCAGAATATTCCAGAAGACAAGAATATATTTGGTGTATTACCATATATTGCTCCAGAGGTATTAAGTGGTGATGAAGAATATACAAAAGCTGCTGATGTATATTCATATGGAATTATTGCTTACGAATTGTTACGGGCTTTCCTCCATATCCTGACATACCACATGATAAAGATTTAGCTATGAAAATGTGCAATGGATTAAAACCAAAAATTCCATTTCATACTCCAAAATTAATTACAAGAGAAATTATGAGGTGTTGGATTCTCGAGTTACACATAGACCCACTTAAAGAAGTGAGTTGTTTAAATACCATATAGATTATAAATATTATTTAGAAGAAAGGATAAATAAAGATTCAGAAATTGTAATTCAAATTAAAAAAGCTGAAGAATTTTCAGCAAATCAAGAATCAACCAATGCAACAACTACAACTCCTCTTAATTATCAAACACATCCACAAGCAGTCAACTTCTTAATTATTCAAATCTTCCAAAACACAAGAATGATGAGAATTTCTAAAGGGAACTTGAAGAATTAACTAAATATATGTCTGATTTATGTCCCAGTAAGTACTATTATTTTTTATTTATTTATTTATGTATTTTTATAATTAATTATATAATTAATTTCTATGTTATTCAGGAGATTCTAATTTTTAAATTTCATTTGTATTTTACTTATTAAATTACAAAGCATCATTTATTAGTTCTTTTTTAATATTAAAAATCTTAACCTAGGCATAAAGTATGAATTCTTCATCCTATTTGTACAAATTCAATCAATTAAGTTTGCAATTTCGATTTTATAAAAATAAGAAAATAATAATAAAGGAAATATAAATTTATCACAAATCGACTAAAAGTGTTACAATATAATATTTCAATATGTCTTTATATATATTACGACGAGGCAACATTGATGACGCGTTTTTTAATGTTAATTGTAAACTATCATATCTGACATATAATACACAAAGAATTAAAAAAAAAACTAGATAATCGGTTATGACTATAATCAATATACATATGTTATGAAATGATTTTTGTAAGAAAGGAAGGAAATTTATTTTTTTTTTAAAAAAAAAAAAATTACGTTAGAATTACAAAATAGCTTTTAGAATACAAAGATCGCATTTCTTGAGACATTTTATTATTTTCTAATATTTTTATCTCATTAAACGCAAAATAAGCAAAATGTTGATGTATTTGTATTCAATCGAGCAATAAGCTTACATTCAAAAAACAGAATAATAAATTATAATAAGACTAAATGTAAATTAAATTTTTTCTTCGGACTGTCATTTAGTGTTCCGAGTCAGTCTAAAAAATCGACTCGGCTAAATTTATATTTTAAAATCGATTTAGCCAGCTAAAGCTAAAATTTCTTAATATAAAAATAAAATTTATGAGTATGTGATGCAAAATCATGTGATTAAATGACATGCCGTAAAATAAAAGACCCTAGACTCAGCTGATTCTCAACCGACTAAGTCGGCTAAATTGACCAAATCGACCAAGTCGGCTAATGAACTTTCGGCTTAGAACTACTGGTTTCTAAATTTATTTTATTTTTTATTACTTTTATTTTTATTTATTTTTATTTTTATTTATTTTTATTTTTATTTATTTTTAGAATATCGGGAATTTCACTTTAGGAAATTATTAATGAAATTCATTTCCATTGTTTCATTGTTTCATTCATTCATTGATTTCTTTTTCTGTTGATAAGCGTTAATATATATAAATAATTAATTTTCGTCGATATCACAAATTAAATAGACGACATATATTCCTTAAAAAAATTAACAATATTTATTTTGATCACAAAGTTATAATATTAACACAAACAATGTCTAGATGACACAATAATTTATTTTGATCAAAAATCATTTAATCAGCTAGAAATGAACGAACCCCGTGTGACCAATAGTCCATTACTTCCATTTTACTAACATCGTCTTTTTTTCGACTCTCGATAATTTGAAAAAAAATAAAAAATGGCTTTAAAAATTTTTGACAAGTTATCTCAAAATTTTATTGAACTTCTTAATGACAAAGAAGATTACAATGTAATTATTGAGGTCAAAAATAAGGAAAAATCTTTCAAGGCACATTCAAACATATTAAAATACCGATCATCATATTTTCGTAAAGAATTAGAAAACGTTCAGCCAAATGAAAATAATATTACGACCATTATTATTAATCCAAGCATTTCTGTTCAAATTTTTGATTTCATTCTCAAGTAAGTTATTATCAATAATAAAAATACTTGTATCAAAATGTTACTTTACTTACAGTATAATCGTTTATAATTTATTATGAATTATTATTTACTTTATGTAGATATATATATGGAGGAATTGTTAATTTAAAAAATGTTGGATCTTTGTTTAGTTTTAAATTAATGTTAGCGGCTGATGAATTGGAACTTGAAGAATTGGCCAACAAAATAGAAACTTTTCTAATTGAAACTAAAGCTTCGTGGTTAAAAGCAAATATTTCTATGGTTCACAATATTATTTTTGAAAGAAATATTTTTAATGATTTGCAAGAATTTTGTTGTAATGATATTATTGTAAATCATCCAAGACTAATTTTCGAAAGCTTGGATTTTAATTTTCTTCCTGAATCTACACTTGTGTCTCTTCTCAAGAGTGATAATTTGCAAATGAAAGAAGTCGAAATTTGGGATTATGTCATCAAATGGGGAATCGCCCAGAATCCTACTCTTCCTAAAAATCTTGGAGAATGGTCCAAGGAAAATATTATTACATTAAAAACTACATTACAACAATGTCTACCATATATTCGCTACTTTCATCTTTCCGCCGATGAAGTCTTAGATTCAATTAGGCCTTACAAAAACATTCTTGATAAACAACTTTGGAAAGATATCAATAATCATTTATCGTCTCCTAAACGACCAGTAAAATCAACTATTTTACCTGCAAGATCCGTTTTAGTTACAGAATTTCCTCCTGATGTAGAAGAACCAAAAGAAGTTTTTTCAACTATCATTTCTGAAGATCATGTCGCAGAAATTTCAACTTGGATTGATCGTAAAGCAACGACTTATTCAATAACAAACATCCCATATAAATTTGAATTAATTTTACGCGGATCTAAAGATGGTTTTTCTCCACAAACATTTTGGGATTTTTGTCATGGTTACGCTGGTACAATTTTGGTAACCAAAGTCAGAGGAACTAATGAAATACTTGGAGGTTATAATCCTTTAGCATGGGATAATAGTAATATTGATTATGAATGGATGGAAACGAAAGATAGTTTTATTTTCTCATTAAAAAATAAAAATATTCAAAGTTCAATTCTTAGCAGAGTGAAAGATCCCGAAATGGCAATTCTTAATATATGCAAAAATGAACTAAATGAGCATGGTCCTTATTTTGGACGTGATTTTTTTATGCGAAGTTTTAAATCTAATAATTTCACTTTGGATGATAATTGTTACTGTAGTCGAGACAGTAATCATTATGAAAAACCTATAAGAAAATCATCAATATACAATTTTTCTATTGTCGATTATGAAGTATTTAAAATTGTTGGAAAATCTTAAAGAATGGGTATATTTTCATTTTATTATTATCATTATATTAATTATGTATTAGCTGAGTTCTTAACGAAATAAAACGAACGTTGTTTAAACAGAATAAATTATTTAAGTAATCAAAGTGAAGGAGTTTATTCATATTAAAAAATTCATCAAATTATGCATATAATATTTTTATTACATGAAATATAGATTTTTTGTGGAATATTTGTTTATTTTTATTTATTAGGAATTTCATGAAAGGGTGTATTCTCCATAAATAAGGAAATGACAAGATTATCCATTGATTTTTTATTTATACTTCCCACCTCTTTCAATCGAAAATATAATAGTTCTTTGTTACCCGATTCCTCAATGCTTTCTCAATATTCCAACAGTCTTTTTATTGCAGTAATATATTCAAGACTATTTACATTAAGACCAAAATGCATCTTTCAACTAAGAATGATCTGGATTCTATTTCACTTCTAAAATCTTTTGCGATTCTATATAAAATAATAATAACAATAATAATTATCATAATCTTGACTGTGATTTGCCTTTACTAAAGCATGATAACTAATAACTAATAACAGGGAAACTAAAGTATAAGAGAACAAAAAGCAGTTATACAAATGTGTTAAAGTTGAAAGGTTTATACTATTAGACAAGTATAAAAGGTAAAGGACTTAGGTTTGCGGGTTTTATTTGAAAGAGGCAATGCAGGTGTGAGGTTTTATAAATATAACTTATCACTAAAAGTTATAATACTAACTAAACTAACTAAAACAATAAACTATACTACAAAATAAGTACTAATAAACTAAGTATCCTTATTCTCAAAGAAGGATAAATTCACTAAGGGGATATTACTAAGATCATGAAGCAAAGTAAATATTATCACAAGGAAAATGCTCAGAACACAAAGCAGAGCTTAACAAATTATCTATTCTGGTCACAAAGTAGAATAATAATCACAAAAAATAATGTTGAGATCATGAAGTAGGGCAATTACAAAAAGGTTTTTCACTAAGAAATCACAAAGAGTTTAAATTATTATTTGTCATGAAGACCTTTATAAATAATTTATTACTAATATTGAGTTCTGAATATCTAACTTATTCAAACTGATTATTAAGTTAATTTGAATTGATTCAAACTGAACTGTCAAAGATGAGAAAAATCCATCCTTTATATACCTTAATTTCTTTGAAATAATCTTTGAAATAATAACAATCCGTATTACAAATATGCATCAAAGAATATTACAGGATTTTCTATAAAGACTACTTTTAGGAATCATCTAAAGCGAAGTCCATTACATGACATAATGGTCACAAGAAATAATAAAACATCATGTGTTATTCAGTTTTGTTCCTGGATATGTGCGAAATAAATTTATTTTACTTTATTTTTTTTTATTTATAATAAATAAAATTATCGTAGTAATACAAATAAAAATTATTGTAATAAAATAAATAAAATTAATGTAGCAAATAAACTTTTTTTTATTTATAGTAAATTTTTTTATAAATTTTCTTTCATCTTTACATTATTTAAAATTGGTTCTATATAGGATTTTAATTTTTCAAGCAATACTCCTGTTTGCCTTTCATCTCCCTTCTCTTCTACTCTCCAATATATGTCACAAGTTTTTTCCATTAATTTATTTATTGCTAATCTTCAATTTTCTGCAGCTCTTTCTGCATTGATTTACTCTGATAAATCTATCTCAACTAATCCATGTCACATATATATCTTAAATCTATTCTTCTTAAGCATCTGTTGAAATTTTATCCATGTTTCTTTCATTAGTAATTTCATAGAACTATACATGTACTGGTGAAAAATATGGTAGTAGGGAAGTAAGTATTTATGGTAAAATAAACAGTTACAATGTATCAATTCCAAATTGGATGCAGTTTTTCCTTTTTCTATTCTTTTTCCAACAGCCCATGCTTCACCAGTAAGCATACATTGAATAGAAAATGGAAATTTATAGATCTCCTGAAGAATTTTATCATCTATGTCAATAATTGAAATCTTTTTAATCCTGAATTCAAAAGAAATGAAATTCAAATCTGTTTTCTTTTTCTGGTTAAGCGCAACAATTTTATGGCATGCACTTAAAGAAAAAACAAATGAAACAAAATGAACAGTAAAATATATGACAAACAGATGGAACAATGGAATGTACAGCAAAATGTATAACAAACATATGGAGAAAATGTATTGTTGACCATGATCTGACCTTCAAGGGATACAATTAACTATTAGCTAAAGGTATGATAGCTAAACTAAAATATACCACTACTAACTAATTTATACTACAAAAGCATAATGTTTGAAGGATTTAGATATTGCAGATTTGTTTAAAATAGGTAAGGCTATGAGATTTTTATAAAGGCTTGACTAAATTATTCACCAAGAACAAGATATAAACTAAATTAAACTGATAATTCCTAACACTAAGTAGAGAATTATAACACAAAAACTGTATACCAAGATCACAAAGCAAGGTATAATTCAACAAGGGATTCAGTATTCCACTAAGAAATAATACAGAAATTCACTAAGAAATTACAATGGTATAAATAACAATTTACATAGGTATTTATTATTTATAAGATAAATCACAAAGTATTTTATTAATAGAATTAATAAAAGAACTGAGAATTAGTTATTGAACTAACTCTAAAACTGAGCTGAACTAACTGTCTAACTAACTAACTGAACATTGTAAGTTATACTAATACATACATTATTAATTACATTGATATATACAATATTAACTACACTTTCTACTATGCTATCTATTACACTGTACATTACACTATTGAATATACTATTGATTACACTGTATACTATGCTGTTGATTACATTCAGATCTACAGTTGTAATACTTAATAGTTGTACCAATTTCTAAATGATTTACATTAATAACTTTCTATAAATATATACTGATAAAATATAAAATTAAGTTAATAAAATATAAATAAACTAATAAATACATGATGATAAAATAATAATATGATAAATAAGATAAAATATAATAATAATAAATAAAATTTGACTATTTAGGGTCAATAGTATAACAAACAGATAGAACAATAGAAATGGATGGAAAAATGATAGTAGAGTATACAGAAGAATAGATAGTAAAAAAAAAAAGAAAAAAAATTTTAGAATAAAAAAAAAATGTGCAAGTGTAAAATTAAAAAAAAAACTAAATAAAAAAAAAATAATAATATCAATTAAGCCATATTGTAAAGAGGTTGTTCTTTTTAACTCAGAATGAAATGACTCCAATATATTTGTTAAAGTCACTTATAAGAACAAAGGAGAATGTTGGTGTGCCCAAAGTGTCCACTGATTATTATTCTTTAAATAATATCATTTTATGTATTATTTAATAGATAAAATCGGACATTCATTGATAGCTTCTTGAATAAGAACTTCGTAGTCAATTTGAGTCCACTTGTACATTGCTTGGATTATTTTTTTAGATATTTACATCATATATTTTATGCATCCAGGTTTGTACAAGATACACAGTATAAAAAATAATCTCACAATCTTGTTTTCATTTTTGAAACCTGGAAAAGTCAATTTAATACTTTTCTCTTCAATGTTGCTTTGGTCTTAAAGAAAATATCTAGGTTTCTAATGAATAGCAAACTGCTAGATGATTTTAATGTTTCAAGATAGTATCTGAATTCTTGTTACTTACAAAATGGACACCTACATCTCAATATCTGTATCTATTACATATATACAAATTAAATAACTGACAATTATATCAGTTTGTTTTATATGTAGAATTTATTAATAATAGTTAACCAAATTTTTCAAGATTTCTGATTTGATTTAGGTTAATAAAAATGAATCCATAAGTAGACTTGTGGGGAATAAAAAAAATGATTAACATGATATTCATACTTTTCTAAAAAAGAAATTGTTTCCGAATATTCTGTTTTCTGTCAAGATTACTAATAAGATGAATGTCAAAGGTGCTGTGACTTTATGCTTAATATTTATGACTTCCTTAAGTTAGATTTCTTTTGCACCCATACTTAAATCTATTTTTTCTCCTGTATATTCTTTTACTGCATTGGATAATAATTTTTTACTGCTTTCTAAACAACTAAATTTTGAATAATTTGTAAATACTTTACTTTGTCACTTTTTCCAAAGAATAAGTATAATTGGGTGAGTCTGAAAGTGCTCAACTTATATATTTCCTTTCTGAAAAAAATGTGATTTCTTTATTTTTGTCAAACACAAGTGAAATGGACAATTTTTGTTTTTCTTCTTTTGTTTCTTGGAATTCCTTCCTTCCAAATATTGGACTGTTTATATTTCATTAAGTGACATGTATAAGTTATTGTAGTATTGTCATTTACTTTTTTTTTACATTAAAACACATCCAAATGTTTGAAATAAGTGGCCACCATTCCTCATTGAAGTTAGAGCAAAGAGTTAAATATATTTGTCAATAATTTATAAAGTAATAGCAATTAGAATTTATATTTGAAAAATATAAATTAGTAGAAAAGTAACAGAGTTTTAATATAAAGAATATATGTTTATTACAAAGAAAATCAATAATCCAGTTACTTTAGAATTATAAAAATATTAATTCAATTATAGAATTAATTACAGTTGAGATTACTTTTTAAATTTTACTATTTTAGAACTATTCAAATCTTATTTAAAACTATTTGAATCTAACTTGAGGTGAAGAGAAAACTTATTCTTTTTATATTATTGATTTGATCAGTAAGTTGGTCAAAATATTGGTTAGTAATTGTGACAATCAGTTGACCACTAAGTTAATCAATCAGTTGGCCACTAAATTGGTTAGTAACTAGATCACTATGGTCTACATTATTAATTTACATAATTCATATCATGTTAATAAATAGATACTAATTATAACTAATAAATAAAATATATTAAATAATTATACTTACAAAATAAATAACAAATAAGAAATAAAATAATAATAAATAATAAAAAAATCATTAAAGTGGAAGGAACTCATAGTAATAATAGGTTGTATATATTGCGAACCACAAGCAGAGAAATCTATAATAGTCACCCTGTACATAGAAACCACCTAAAGTCATACAAACAAAGGGGTTTCATCCCATGTGAGATAACAGAGACAAAGGAAGTGGTGCAAAAATAGAAATTGCTAGAAATTCTGTTGAATATGAAAACCCTTATATTGATGTTTTTATAGTGTGAGATTCTTGTAAGTATCCTTCACATTATCAATAGTTTTTGTGAACAAGTCTATAAGATACAGGATGAACTGTAGCTAATATCAAAGGAAGTACAACTAAACGTGAATTATACAGGGGTGTATCTGATCTCAGAAGAAGGTGTGATAAGAGTCAAAAGACCTGCGAACAGTAATGTATTATTACCCTATATAATAGACACTGTAACTATTCCAGAGGAAGAATACAACCTCATGGAAGCCATGCTTGACCAGGATATAGAAGGACTAGTGGCAATAGCAGTAAACTCAGCTAACGAAAATGGGCAAAGAATAAATATGTACTGATGACTTGGGAATTATATCACAACACCCAAGCAGGACAAACCGCTACAGTAATGAAACAGGAATTACAAGAATGGTTCTGACAAAACAGCTCATGCATGCATCAAATATTCTTGAAGGTTAGGATACTCTACCAGCGAATTGGGACACCTTACACAAGAAAATTTTGCCATATTACTCCTGACTGGGTCTATAAGTTGTTCGAATCAGAATTTGAAAGGTTTCTACAATTATGTGAAACCTGGGGCTATGATTAATGGAGGAAATGAGCAAAGGGTTGTGGTCGCAGGAGCTCCCCATTGAAGGAGAAAATATCTGAGATGACACAAAAATATCCTAAACATAGTGTCACTATTTGGATGAAATTATCCTTGTGCGCCGTACATCATCCTTTATCCAAGATGAAAGATAATATCCTCGTGTTTATGGATGATGGTGGATGAAAGTAAATAATGGAAAGGTATAAAAATAGCTGTGAAAAGGATGAAAGAAAGAGAGATTTCTTTTGGTGAAAAATCATAATTTAGTAATAATAAATAGTTTCTAATAATAATAAAAATCCCAGGACGTCTTTAATACATTTTGATATAAGAACAATAATAAAAATTCCAGGACGTCTCTAATACATTTTGATATAAGAACAATAATAAAAATCCCAGGACGTCTCTGATATTTTCTTAGTAGTAACGAAATTATTTTCTTTTGTTTTGTTTATTAGTAAAATTTTGATACCAACAAAATATTTCTTTGTTCTTTCGTTTCTGTAATAATTTTAATAATTTTAGTGTAGTAGAAAAACATAGTGGTAAGATATGCAAAAGCAGTAATATATTGCTATTGTCATACTTCTACATTAAGCTTTAATAAAATTTTAATAAACTATTTTGATATTTCTTGGCAAAGTTACATCATAAAGTCTGTTTCAAAAGTGTGCAATTAATTGTTAAAGATATTTTTACTCCACTTGCTCATCGTACCTTCAGATCATGCACGTAATTACATAATTCGCAACTGTTAGTAAGCAGGTTTAGATCGACTGATTGTCTAATCTTGCTACATCACAAGGATAAAAGTGTTGTTAGTAAGCAGGTTTAGATCAGCTGATTGCCTGTTTTTACTATGTCACGAGGACAAAAGTATAGCAAGTAAAATATTGCATCACAAAATAAAGTTCGAGACTGATTGGCGTAACTTTCCACATCATTCTGCACAGACTGTGACAATATGATTATTACTTTCTTCAATAATTATTGGAATTATTTCATTATTCTGATTGAGATTAATTATGATTCTCAAATCGTCCGTGTTATTGTGTTCTTTTTTCTCTTCTTTCTCTTCTTTTATTGGATCTAATCAAATTATTCCATGGCGAGCTTCAATCTTATTAACATATCATAACTCTAATTTAAACATTCATTCCAAAGTTCAATGAGGTGGGAATTATCCATAAACCTTGTTTCACATCAATGCTAAAGTTATTATTATCATTAAAATAAAATATCAAAGATCAATAATCTAAAAATTGAAAGATACCTTTCGCTGATATAATATTGCCATTCGTTTCAAAATTTTATGTTGCTGCAAGAACATAAAGTATTGGATGTACTTGAATTGCTCTATAGATTAATTTTAAAACGATGATTATTAATCAAATAATTATTTAATTATATATCAGAAATATAATTATTATATCTTACGCAAAAATTTCAATTTATTTTTAGCATTTTCAATAATCTTTTAAAAATTTTACTCGTTCCCAATGATCTGCAAATTTTTTGATGGCACGATCAAAAATTTTCGGGAAATGGCATAATCAGATATTGTAACTTTTCCTTTACAATAATTAATAATAATGATAATAATGATGATAAATTATTAATTTTAAATTAAATATATATTTTAAAAATTGAAACTAATTCTTGTTTTTAATAATATAATTTACCTAAATGATCCTTTCTCTTTTATATAATTTCTCCAAATTCATTTCAATATATTTCAAAAAAATCTTTTACTTGAGTGTTTTGTTTTCTTTTCATTGCATATTCAAAACTTGATCGTTTTCTATAATATCTGATTTATATTTACACGCATTTACTTATCAATTTATTATCACCAAGAGTGACTTGTAACTAGAAAATGTGTTAATTGTGTTGTTGAAATGCTGAGGATTATATGATGTAAACATCTGAATTATCTAAAACGATAAAATTACAATTAACAGTTAAAGCAAAAATAAAGTTGTATCATGCTTTCATTTAGCTTCGTATAATTGTAATTTTGATCTTAACCAATAGATAAGTTTTATGTAACATGTGATCTGGTAAGTTGTTTGAACTCCCCTTTTTTTCTTTTTTCGAATTTCAATAATTGAAATTTTTTGGCAAGTTATCCCAAAGATAAAGGTGACTACATGTAATGAATTCGAAAATCTTTTACAGCATAAAAAGAATATCGATCATCACATCATACTTTTGTGGCAATGACTATACTTCTCTTCGTCAATTGAGGAATTGTTCAGAATCTTACTCTTTCTATAAACCTTAAAGAATGGACCAAGGATAATTTTCTTGTCTTAAAAATTACATTGCAACAATGTCTACCCATATTCGCTACTTTAATCTTTGAGCTGATGAAGTTAGAAATTCAAATTAGGCCTTACAGAAATATTCTTGATAAACAACTTTGGAGGGATATCATTTATCGTCTCCTAGACAACGAGTTAAATCAATTATTTTATCCAGATCTTTTCAACCGTCATTTCGCTCAACTTGGATTGATAATACGTACATACTTCAACAATAAGTAATTAATGCGGATCCAGAGATTTGGGACATTTGTCACGATCATATTCGTGCAGTTGTAGTAGCAAAAATCAAAGGAACTGATGAAATACTTGGGGCTATGATCTTTGAAATGTTCAAAATTCAACTCTTAGTAGAGTAAAATATACCCGATGTGCATATGCAAAAATGATCAAATAGTGTATGGTCCACAGTTTGGACAAGATTTTTGTATGCGAAGTTTTAATTATAATTAATGATGATTATTACTGTAACCATTTTGGTCGGTATTGTTAAACCTTATAAGAATATCGTCAGATGCATCAATTACGAAGTATTTATAATTGTTAGAAAATCTTAAAGAATGAGAATATATACATTTTATAATTATAAAAATTTATTGTTATCATTATATATTATCAAATGCAGTATAAGAGAAAAAGAATCCAATATTGTCAGAATAAAATGTATAAAAATTATATGTAATGTATGTTATTAGCTATAATTCGTATATGTTGTGCCTCAGATCTCAGATGTCAACTGACCAGAGTTAGGATTAGGGTTGGCTGAAGTTTTAAATATCTACATAAGCCAGTTCTATAATTTTCGTCAAAGGGTGACGCCTGCGGCACCTCAGTTGACACCTGAGTCAAAGATGACATCTCAGTTCCAACATATATTCAGTGGGGGACAAAAAAATTGAGAAAATTGTTCATGTGACAAAAAATGATTTTCTCCGGAAAATTCTTACGAAATGTCTTTTACAATGAAAAAAAAATAACGAAATTTTATTACATTTGTGGAATAACGGTATACATAATGCCAAAGAATTATGTAAACTTACAAATTTCCCAATATCTACAATATATAGAAACATAAAAAAAAGGCTGGCCGGTTGACCCAAAAAATTACCGCAAATGCTACTGGGCGCTTGGTCAATACATAAGGCGTGGCACATCTCTTTCTACAAGAACTTTGGCAAGAAAATTGAAAATATGAATATAGAAGTATCGTTCAGAACTATTGGAAGGCACCTTGCAAGTATTGGATATTTTAAAAAAAAAACTTCCCAAAGCAATCCATATGTTAAACAAAAACGTACAGAATGGGCCCAAAATACATTAATGATTGATAGAATAAAACAATATTTACTGACAAAACTGCTCTTCAACTTTTTAGAAATACTGTAGAACGTTGGTATAAAGGGGGGGAAGACTGGTTCGTTGTACAGAAATTATGGCATGGGGTTATTTTTGTATAAAAGGAAAAAACAAGTTTATTTTGTTTTAAACAAATGATGAATTCTGAATTCTATGTAGAAATTCTTCGTACACATAATCCTGAGATCACCCAGATGCTTGGTAATAATTTTCACTTCCAGCAAGGCAACAACCTAAGCATACAAGTCAAGTCGCCTTGCAAAGACCTTCTTCAAGAAAAGTTTTAGATTGGCCATAGAATAGTCCGGATTTAACCAATTGTAAAAAGAGTAATGTAGAGAAACGGATGCCAAAAATCTAAATGATTTAGAAAGATTTATGATGGAGGAATGACAAAATATTTCCCCAAACGGTTCTAATCAATCTTGTAAACCGTTGTTATCAATTAATTATTGAAAATAATGGCGAACGAATATCATTAATAAAGTTAGCCGATCTTCGGCATTACAGTAAAATTTCATGTGATTTTGATTCTCATTTTTTTGTCCTACACTTTAAATGGATAATTTTTTTTTAAAGTTTCTCGCAGTTTATTTATTAAGACAGATCAAAAATGCATTGAAATATACATATATTTACATTTATAACATAGATTGTTTAAAGTATTGTCGGAATTTGAAAAATGGTTGAATATTTTATTTAATTTTTTGTTTATTATGCGGACGGACTTCTCCGATTTTTTCTATCTAAGGTATAATTATATCCTCTTCGAAATTTATTTTAAAGTTTTATATGATACAAAGATTAGTCATCCTCTATCATTCTCCGAATTATACTATTAAAAGTTAATTATTAAATTATAGTAACTAAAAAAACTAAAATATCCGTATAATCAGCGTCGATCATTCAATAGGACAGTTTTGATTTGTAATAACAATCCCCCATGAAATAAATTACTAAATAGGATAATTATACCAACACTAATATTTTCTGTATGTATATATATTTAAAATTATGTTTTTTAGTTTTTTTTTCGACTCATAATAATTTGCAAAAAATGGCATTAAAATTTTTTGATAAGTTATCTCAAAACTTTATTGAACTTCTTAATAATAAAGATGATTACAATGTCATCATTGAAGTTAACAATAAAGAAAAATCATTCACGGCACATTCGAATATATTAAAATATCGATCGTCATACTTTCGTAGAAAACTAGAAAATATTTACCCAAATGAAAATAA